>PYST01000429.1:0-29578 GCA_003049485.1 Ophioceras dolichostomum | reverse complement strand
TTCCTAATCAACCGTTTTTCCTAATCAGCCGTCCCCAGGCCCTGTTGGGGGCCTGGGATTTTGATCGAAAATAGATCCCCAGAAGTAGCACATTTGATCACCCCTGGAGCTTGCATGCTGGAGGGGGCCTGACTGGTGGCGAAATAATTCGTGATGTGATTAGCGACGGATCTACCGAATCTGCTGACCGAAGGTCTTCGAGCCGCTGCAGTGCCATTTCTGTCCGCGGTGATATATCTTGTCGGAAAGGCACCGCCGCCGGGGGCGGCGGCACGAATTACGCTGCCTCGCGTCGAGTATTTAAGACGCGTCGGCATCGTGGCCAGGCGCCAGATGACTTACTTACATCAACGCAATAATCCCGCTGAGAGCTTCTTCTTTTGTTGCCGCTCAGCTGGCAGTTAACACATCCAAACCTTCGTCCGGATCGTAAACGATCCTTACCTACATTCCAGTTCAGATGTCGGACATGTCAACCGCTTCGGAGTCCACTCCCAATGGCCAAGGTGGCGACACCAACAATCAGGCTAGTGAGTTTGTCCATCTGTCCTGCTTCGTCATACATCGCACAAAGATACCCCTCGAAAAGCCTCTGACACAAGTTCGACGCTAGTGACGACCGCTCCCGGGGAGACAAACACGACACCGGCCCAGTCAGCCGGCCCGGACCCGGTCGTTATCATGGCCGCCCTATGCGGAAACGACAACGCCAACCGCAACACCACGCCCGACGCTACTCCGTGGAGTTCTATCCGCGTGACTAACCCGACGCACAGCGGCACCACCGGCACCGGTGGCTCCAGCGGCCCAAGCGGTTTCAGCCCCAAGAACGAAGTGCGAGAGGCCAAGGGGTCAGTCGGCAAAGCTTCTGTCGCGGCGACCACAGGGTCCTGGGGCGACGAGGGCGCCGCTCCCACGTCCGCTGGAGACGCACACGACTCTGAGGGGAAGCACAACATCTAGGATGGATCTCGTCATCTAAAGCCAGAGCTGCGAACGGGTTCGCCGATAGCCCTGCTCGATGGGCTGACCACCATGTCCCTTCCCTCAGATTCCTGCGTCAGAAAACTCTGTTGACTTCTGCCGCCACCTTCCAACATTCTCGGCGCGCAGCCTGCAGGCTACTTTGTGGCGCAGCACAGCCGCGCGTTTGCTATTTTAGACTGCGAGGGTCGTCTCTAGAAAGGCAATTGCAGACAGCCTCATGTCATAGACAATAGACAGCTTTTGGCCACTGGTACAGTTTATCGTCTCCAAGCCCCGGACGACTGACGAGCTCAGGACCAAGGAGTAGCAATGTTGGAATGTGCCAATATACAAGGATTTCTGCCTAACCCCGTAGTATTCTTGTCGTTGTAAGATTGAATCTGACAGCTTCCATAAGCGAGCGAATGAGCGCGGAGAGGGAAGAGACTAGGGGTGTGCCCGAGTCGACAGCGAAACTCCTGCTGTGCCCGAGTGTTGAAATTGGGTTCTGGGGGCGAGGAGATTGCTGTAACTAGGTAGGTAGGTATGAATGAATATCAGCGATACGGGTATCTCCGCCGCAACGCCCGTCATCTAGACAGCTGATCCTACGGAATGCCGTCGTAATGAGGCATCGATACGATGTTCAAATGAAACGGTGACACAATTCGCAAGACTCCTCGCTGGATGGGCTCCCCAAAATGTAGAATACAGCGCTCGCCATCCAGTTGATGGGATCTGGCTCAAAAAGGCACGTGATCTACGGCTGCCTTGTTGCCTTCTTTTTCTTTACAACCTGAGGCCTTTTATTTCCGCAGCGGACGCTCAGGCTTGGCTTGGCGGGCTCCAGAGCCTTATTCTTTTTCCACACCAACGTCCGACCGCCGCTCTGGGCACCTGTTCGGTCCCATTTCCTCTCCAGCAATCGACATCATTCTTGCGCTGTTCCCCCGTCGTCTTCATACAGTCTCCAACTATGTGGCTGATTGATACCACCACCCTGAGGCTCCGGGAATTCGTCGGCCCGGACCCCAAGCCTTACGCCATCCTCTCGCACACCTGGACGCAGGGCCACGAGGTCAGCATGCAAGAGTTCGAGAACGTCGAGACCGCGCGGTTCAAGCCCGGCTTCCGCAAGATCGAGCAGACGTGCCGCCTTGCGAGAGAGCGCGGGATCGGGTACGCGTGGGTTGACACGTGCTGCATCGACAAGACCAACAGTGCGGAGCTGTCTGAGGCCATCAACTCCATGTTCCGATGGTACCGCCAGTCGTCCATATGCTTCGTGTACCTGTCGGATCTCGAAGCGGCCAAGGCCAAGGGTGGCGGCTCGAACGAGGTCGCGCCAGAGAAGACGACGACGACGATGCAAGAGGTTACAGAAGAGGACCTCGGCAGATGCAGATGGTTCACGCGAGGATGGACGCTCCAGGAGCTCATTGCGCCGAGCCACGACATGGAGTTCTACGACGCCATGTGGAATCTGCGTGGGACGAAGCAATCGCTTGTCTGGGAGCTGGCGGCTATCACCCGCATCAACTACCACGTCCTCACGTCCGACAACAACTATCTGCGGATGTCCGTCGCGGCCCGGATGTCGTGGGCGGCGAAGAGGATCACCACCCGTGTCGAGGACACGGCGTACTGCCTCTTCGGCATATTCGGCATCAACATCCCCCTCTTGTACGGGGAGGGTGCGAGAGCGTTTCGGCGTCTGCAGCAGGCTATTGTGGAAACACATCCCGACCCGTCGATATTCGCCTGGAGTGCCTTGCCGCCGCTCCTGTCTGACAGCGACGCTCCCACGGCCGCAGTCTCGCCGGCACAGAGATACAGGGGCATCTTTGCAGTCTCCCCGGACGAGTTTGTCGGATGTGCGAAGGTGTTCACACCGCAATGGACGCCATATCCCTTGTCTTTCTACATGACCAACAGGGGCCTCTGTCTCCGGGCGAACATACATCCTAATCGCCTGTCACCGGGTGCCGAGGACTATGGGGAGGAGGGCGGATATATAGTGGGGTTGGGCTGTAGGTTGAGATGCTGGCAAGGGGACTTGGGGTACGACTCTGAGGTGTGCATTCACCTTGTGCAGACTCCTAATAACTTTGTGCGCGTGGACTGCGACAAAGTGTTCCTGGAGCCCTTACGGGCCTTGACATGTGGGCCCCCGTTGCTTCACCGGGAGCCGGCTTGGCGGGTCATCGAGAGGCCATCGTTCTTCACGGATGCCAACGTGCGAATAGCCGAGTTCATCGGCGTGGAGGACTCGGCAAAGCTCGAGGTCGCGTTGGACTGGCGCCTCCGGGTGACACTCGAGAACTACACACCCTTGCAGGTTTGGGCCTTTGGCCACTCGCCGAGAGCTCTGTGGGACCGGAGCCGAGACTCTTTCCTGGGCGGCCAGTTCTACTCAATGCACGCAAGACTCAGCCTCCACCTTCTCCACGAAGAGTATTGGAGACCGCGGATCGTGCCACCTGGAAGCGCAGGCCAACCGCAAGGGAGGACTCTCCTGCGGTGGCCACAACCGAGCGTGTTCGTTGGCGTAGACCTCGCACCCCCGAAAGCTCCTGTCACTGCATCTGGTATGGAAGTAGCGGTTCCAAAGCCATGGGCTTCGCCCAGTGAGCCGAGGGGGGCCGAGTCCATCATTATCACGCCGAAGATAGACGACGCCCCTGCCGAGGCAGGCGATCCTACCCCGGAGATCAGCACCTGGTTGCAAAGTCAGGCCGTCCGAATATCAACCTCCACCAAATCTAGTACAGGAGACGGTGCACTCTCAGGACCCTTCCACGTGGTCATCCGTGTCGAGCCAGTGAAGGCTCAGAGTCAGAGGCTGGCTGGGGCTGATTCGCCTACGAACGAGCTAGTCAAGGCAAAACTTTAACAAGTCCCTGCCTCCTAGTAACTACGGAGGGGTGGTATAGAGCAAACTTTGCTCCCTTCGGCCGCTAGCACAGGAATCGAAATGCTCAAATAGTATGAGGAAAGGGGGAGAACGGTGCAACCCGGCTTTGATTTCAAGCAAGGGAAGCACGCTGGACATAAATCTGCAGACTAGCGTCTGGATACGCCACGCTCGAGGCGAACTCCCATTTCTATGGCTTGATCTCGGGCTCTACGGTGAGACGGACATCACAATTGTCAAGCATGATATACTTCGACCTGTTCTGGGAGGGTGTCATTCCGAGGGCGTTGCTCGCAAACCCGAGCACTGCGAGTTCGAACCATGCCAGGGGAGGACTGCTCGTATCTACCCGACCTGCTTGCTGATAGTGTGGGGGGTAACAAGAGTTGTGGTAATCATTGTAACTGCCGTCTAGGTATAAGTATCAACTGTGGTCAACAAGCAAAATACCCTCTACAGCGATGGCTGCCCGCCAGTTTCCTAGTGACTGGCAGCATGGCTGCAGGTGGTTTCACACATTTTTGCCCGATGGTGGCCTCGGCACCGATCGCTGTGGTACCGAAATACCACGAGTCTTCGCCTTGGCAGCACTTCCACCCTGCTGAGCGGAACAGCCCGATCGGCGAGTTGGAGAAACAGGTCGAGCCCTCCCTCTCTATGGCCCAGGCTCGGGTGGTCTTGAGACGAGGGAGGACACTCTGGGACCCCAGGGATCATATGTGACGGATGGAATGGCTGGAGAGATGTATTCCTGTTACGCGAGATATGCGACTTTCATCAGTCCTCGTTACGGTTTGGTACCAGCCATCTTTGGTGTTCTCGCACCACTGGCTTCTCTCTCGTACCGCCCACTGGGCTGAAAGCAGCATGTGGCCTTCGACCGGAAACAACGGGGCGAGTAGATAAAGCATCTTGAAGTCGCCTTGGTCGTGTTGTGCGCCTGAGCAGGCTGTTGCGTGTCTAGGTAGAGGGATTTGGGACTTGGGCCGATCTCGCCACCTCCTTCGATTTCTCCAGCCCCTGCACTTTCCTACTGCTTGCCCTGATGTTGCCTTGCGGCCCCAAACGTTGGACCTACGCCACCCTCTGATGCTCTGTCTGGCGCTGCATTCTCCGGTCTTCGAGTACTTGGTCCCATCACCTCGATCGTTAGCTGCCCGTCGTATACGTTACTAGACCCCATGACCACCCCAACTGCTGGCAACTTTCCCTTCGCTCACAGCCGACGTATTGTCTGTTAGATAGGTGGTTGCAGCTGCTGCCTCAGCGAGATATTTCCCCGACTCCCCTAGTAGTACTAGGCTAGAATACTAGGACAAGCTTTGCCCTAGCTCGGTCCTCATGCATTGGATTCGCTCATTGTCGAGAATAATCTCCGTGGGCGGTAATGGGATTGTGTGGCATTAAAGGGTCCGGCATCAAAGGGGGGCCGCGGGGTGTAACCCCCTCATGCTTTTACGAAGCGGGACTGAAAGACAATGGACGGAGCGGCCAACAATATTCGGGCAAAACAGGCATGGGCTACGACATCTCTCTTCCGCGAAAATGGGATCCGGGGCATCGCTGTCCTTCTCGTTTCTTCCCCTTGTCTACCGGGAAGCTCAGCGAATAGCCAGGGGTCTGAGGGGGTGGGAGCGTGTGGAGGATGAAGATGAAGCGGATCTAGAGACACACACACAGGCACGGAAGGAGCAAGACCCAGAGAGAGATGGCGGGCAAGCAGCGCCCCTCGATTTTGTATTATTTTCGTGACTGCTCTAATTTCTAAGCGAGTCTTTACCCCGTGATGTTATGATCCCAGATGATGAGAGTCATAGAGGCAAGTAATCTGAGATAAAAAGAGTCCCCAGAGAAAAATAGTTATGAATCCAGCGTACACTTTCAAACAAAAAAACAAGGCAGAATGTTCACCAAACCACCAGGGACGAATCCAGATAGAGACCGAGAGAACCAAGAGCCGTCAGGCAGGGACAGGCCTCCTCCCTCCTACCCCTCTCCTCAATACAGCTGCGAACGACGCCGCGGCTGGGCCGGAATGTACTCCTCGTCGCCGTCCTCGCTGCTCTCGTCATCGTCGTCGTCATTATTCTGCTGCTCCTGAACCTTGGCCTCCTTTCCCTTGCCCTTGTCGGCGGCCGTGGTGGTCGGAGTAGCGGACGGCTTAAGCCAACTAGAGAGCGTGTTCTTCTGGTTCTTGCCGCCAGTGGTGGTGGTGGCGGGCTTCGGGGTGCCGCTCGGCGTGGGCGTGCCGGTGGCACCTGCGATGGCAGCGGCGTTGGCTGTGGCAACAGCGGCAGCGGCAGCAGCAGACTTAGCCGGGGTCTTGCCCTTGGCGGCGCCAGGAGTGGCGGCGGAAGCGCCACCGGCTTTCTTAAGCTGCTGCTTCATGGCCTTCTGGGCCTTGGCCTCCTTGAGGTAGGCCTTAACAAGGACGGGGGAGATGTTGTCCTCGTCCTCCCATGTCGGGTTCTCGTCGGGCGGCCAGTCGCCCTCCCAGCGGACCAGGAACTGGCGGACGCGCTCGCCGCTGATCTCGCGAGAGCGATGGCCCTCCAGGCGCTGCACCTTATACTGCGGTTCGAAATCCTCCTCCTCGTCGTCCTCGGCGGCGTCCTCGGTGGCGTCGTCGGCCTCGGGGTTGCGCTCCTCCTGCTCGTTGTCGATATGCTGCTCTGTGCCAGTCGTGGTCTTAGATGTGGCGGGGACAGGTGTACCATGGGTAGCACCAGCAGCGGACGTGCCGTTAGCAGCGGCTGCTTGCGTGTGAGAAACCATGCCCGAGCGAGGGGTGTTCGGTGAGTCGGCGTGGTGAGGTGCCTGGGCCTGGGGCGTCGCAGGGGTACTCGGCCGGGGCGACGCGAGGATACCACGCACGAGAGGGTTGGACATAGACGCAATGTAGGCGTCATAGCCGATATCGTTGGGAGTCATGACGGTGGGCCGTGAAGATCCCGCCATGTTCCCGGACAGGCTGGTGCTGGCACTCTGGTGGCCGGCCTGCGCCTGCTCTTGGCGGTTGCGGTCGGCGACTTGGGACGGCGGCGGGCCACGCCAGCTCTGCACGTTGTCTCTGAGGTCGCTCTTCTTGGATCCCTTCGGCCAGCGACCGGGGCCACGACCGGTGGCTCTTGACTTGGGAGACCTGGGAATATGTCTGGCTGGCCTGGGGAAAGGAGCAATGGCATGACGGGCAACGGTGCTCTTGAGCGACTGGTGGGCTCGGTGTGTTCCACTGCTCTGGCCCATGCCGTTATCGACGGGCTCCATGTCGTTGTCAAGGTCCATCTCTGAGCTGAAGCCGCTTTCGGGGGCGACTGGACCGCTGGAGGCCATTGATAGGGTCGAGGGTCCTGCGGCGCCTTGGGGCTGGCCAGCTCCATCCTGCATGTCCATTACCTCATCGTCGTCGTAGGCCTCGCTGAAGCCAGTATCCTCCTCGTCTAGGTCGGTCAGGGGCCGCAAGGCCCGGGGCTTCTGCGGCGTGGACAGCGAGGGCTGGATCGACGCCTTCTCTCGCGCCAGTACGTTCTCCTCCAGCACTTCCGGCTTGAGAACTGATGCCGGGGCCGGGAAGTGCTTCCGGGTCCGGCCGGGCCGCTTTCCAGAGGGGGCGCGGCGCCGCTCTTCGGCGGCAGCTTTCGCAGCCTCGGCCTCTTTGGCATCCCTCTCTCGCTCCTTCCGGTCGTACTCCTTGAAGTTCCAGTCCTCGACCTTCCTCGGCGAGACGAAGTCGTAGATCTGGTCGGCCCGGATCGCCAGCCGGACGTGATCCGGCTGGTCCGTGAACCCGACGATGTAGTACGGGTTCCGGGTCTCGGTGGGCAGGATGATGGGCGTGGAGGGGATCTGGACCATCTCTATGATATACCCGGTACTATCGTCGTCTGCGGGGAGGAGGGAGATGGGCTGCGACTTCGGCTGGCCGTCTCGGTCGTACTCGCGGTGCTGGCGCATTTTGATGACCAGCTCCTCGGCCCATTTTGGGCGCTTCGCAGGACGTTCATCTGCCATTTTCACAAACAGAGGCACATCGGCCAGCTTCTGCTTGGTGTGGGGGGTTGTCGAGAAGGAATGGCAGGTTCCGAGGGAGGGGCGAGGGAGTGGGAAGAGAAGAGTCAGGAGGAGCGACGGGACGCAGAGATCGACGTGAATGCGCCGGGAGGAATTGGTGAAGAGCACGCCGGGTGGGAGTTGGGCAGAGCCACAGAAAGGCTGCCTCTGGTCGTGCAGAATCGAAAAAAGGGAAGAGGCAAACGCAGCAGCCGAAAGAGAGAGGCGCGCGCAAAGCAGAGTGATTGTGCGTCGGCCGAAGCTTCACGAGGAGGAAGCCACGACGAGAAAGACGCGAATCCTGCCTTCCGAGGACAGCCTTTGCTCGTGCCGAAAAGAAAGAGGAAGAAGAGCAGAGAAGAAAAAAGAAACGCGAGGAGAGAAGGGGAAAAAGTGTAGAGATCGTTCTGCCCGGCGAGGCCGAGCCCGGCGCGAAGGGAAACTCGCCCAGAGAGACGTGAAAAGCGGCGTAAAACGCAAGAACAGCAGCTCAACGTAAAAAGATGCCGTGGAGCGTCCTGAGCGTCTCTGGTTGGCTGACTGGCGTGGAACGGCAGCACGCGGAGAAGCTTGGTGGAAGCTGACCGGGGTTAGGCTTGTTTGTGGGTTCTGGACTCGGCTGGACGGGCCTGAGCGGAAACTAAAAACAATGCGGAAGGACCCCTCCACGAATTGTGGGCAACAGAAGGCGGTGTAGCACGCTGTCGGGGCAGTAAAAACAGCCTGAAGAGTTGATGATGCCCCCCTAAGCGTTTGGTTTTGAATTGTCCTGCAGTTTGATTTTCCAGCCAGAGAAAGTCACAAAGCCGTACTTATTCTTCCTCCCTCGCTGTCGACGGTATTTCCCTGCTATGCTAGTCTGCATCTTGTTCTATATCTCTCCTGGTATCTATCTATAGCTTCACCTCTGGAGAAAGGATCTGTCTCGTTGTCTCACGCGGTTGGGTTATCCATTGGCCCCTACAGCATACCCTTGACGTAGACGAACATGGCCTCTCCCTTGGCCAGCACCACCCCGGCACCATCCTCGATCGCAGCACTCACGTACAGTTTCCTGCCTTCCGCCCTATCGACCTTTGCCCGGCACAGGATGTTCCCGGGCACAGGCACGGGGTTGAGGAACGTCGTGTTAAGGTAGGCCGTCATGGCGGGAGCTTGGGCGAAGGCGCCCCTCAGCATGTTGACAGTGATGAGGCAGCCCAGGGTCTCGTCTAGGATCGTGGCCACCATGCCGCCGTGCGCTGTGCGGGGAAATCCGGCGAGCCCCTCGCGGAGGGAGTAGAGCATGAGGACCTCCTCGATCCGCAAGTCCGCCGAAGCTGGCGTTTTGTAGAGCTGAATGATGCTGGGGAGCGCCTGGGACGTGTTAAGGGTGCGTGCGACAAGCTCGTCCTCGCCCGTGCCCTTGACTTGCCGGCATGCGGGGATGGCCACTGTGTAAGTCGGATCTCGGAGGAGCTCGGCGCACCACGCCTCGTCGAGGAACGGCTGGAGAGCTTCGTCCATCTTCCGTCGGAGCAGAGAAAGCGTCGGAGCATGCTCGAGCAGTTGGTGAGCATCGGGAAGGGGAGCTGAGGGTTGGAGATCTGCGGATGGGGAACAAGCTGATCCTCGGTATCGACAGGGGGACCCTGGTTGGGAGGGGCGTGATTATGTAACGAGGGTCCTCGAACCGGTCGTTGTGCGTTATGGTGGTCCAAGCTCCTGCAACTGCCAAGCTTTAACGGCTTCTCCATCAATCTTTTGACGAGAGAGTTCCTTCCATCCAAGTTTCTGCCGAACGACAGCACCAACAAGGCTGGCCTGGTTTTGAATGTTTGATTATTCAAGTCTCCCTGCCTCATGACAGCCCCAATCATGATGCTACGAATTGCGCCGCCGGCCGCTCGTGCCTGCGGCGGCAGTGTCAAGCCTGCTCTCTTCGTCCGTGGCGCAGTTTCGACGTCCCGCGTCTTCTCGACCAGCAGCCCAGTGACGGCTGCTGCCCTCGCGACCGCCGCCTTCCCACACATTACCAAGCCTTCCTCCCCTGTCAGCCGTGCTCCTTCTTCTATCCCGATGCCGCAGACGAAAGCGACGACTACGACGACGATCACAGCGGCTGTCTTCAGTCATCCGAAAAACTTCACATCGAGCAGCGGCAACATCTCCAGCCGAGTCTCAACTCGCAGCTTTACCACAACCGCGAAGGTCGCGGCTGATAACAACACAACTTCAGTCAAGTCTACTGGTCTAGCGTCAGAGCCGCTTGATTGGAACACTTTCTTCCAGCTGCGCAAGCTGCGGCGCCGTTGGCAATTGGGGTTCAGTGTGCTCCTCTTCCTGGGCAATGGCTTCGTAGGAGCCGTTATCGTCAGCTCGGGAGTGGCCGATCCCCTCACATCCCAGATCGCCCTCGACCCATTCTTTACGATGGGTCTTATGGTCACAGCCTTTGCCGCGCTTGGCTGGCTCGCGGGCCCTATCCTGGGCAAGCTTGTGTTCGACGTGATCAAGAGCAAGACGAAAGCCCAAATGGCTATCGTAAGGACTCCCCATCTCCATCCCCATGCTGCCACCGTGCTGCTTGCTACCCTTCTCGGGACTCAACGTCGCTACTCAGTGGACCCCCTACAATAGCAGAACGTTCGGCGCTGACAGTATCTTACGGTTTTGGTCTATACAGAAGGAGAACCAGTTCTTTGCTCGGATCCGCAAGAACCGCGTCGACCCCTCCAACGCGTCAACCAGCAATCCCGGTAAGCTCGATGCCCCTCCCCATCCTCCCGCTCCCTTTTCTCTCGGCATGAACCCTCCCCTTACTGACAACACACCCACCATTCTCCCTCTTCCCATCTTTCCAGTCCCCGACTTCTACGGCGAGAAGATCTCCAGCGTTGCCGGCTACCGGCAGTGGCTGAAGGACCAGCGCGCCTACAAGAAGAAGCGCACCACGTTCATCTAGGTGGGGGACCAGGTGCTGCTCTGGGACCCGGTGGCGCACACCCTCGACGACGGCTATGGCCCTGGTCCCGCCGCCGCCACCGCCGCCAAGAAGGAGGAGGACGAGGACCAGCGTGGCCAGGCTGAGGATGGCCATGGCAAGGATGAGGATGAGGATGGGAAGGACAAGTAACCAGCCTTCCCATCGATAGTGTATAACAGTACAGAACGGCCAGACCAGGGGCAGTTTTTGGGTCTACTATCTTCGTAGAGGAGAAGTACGATGACGGCATGTGTGCTTACTGCCGGGACGGCATCATGGACCTGTTGTTTTTGGGGCTTTGTACAGCCAGGGAACCCGTCGATGCATTAGCTAGCTAGCATGTGGGCCATGGCGGCCAGTAACGTGTGGTGTCTCCAAAGAGAGCACCCGAAATATCGAGCATACCCTCTTCTCTTGCCATTTCCCGAGAATATCGACCCCTGCTTGTGATGATCTAGTGCGAAGCAACCGCTGCTTCTTGCCTTTATTTTCTCTTCGTACTAGAAACTCTGTAAGGCCACTCAGTCCGGAAATCCGCCAACTACACTAAACCGCCTAGAAGATGCCATAGTAATGTATGATTTATTGTGCTGGCTGTGCTAGCTGTCTATCTCTTCTCTATCCCATGTGCAAGCAGCTCTGTGGAACGCCCAGAAATGCTCCTTTAAGCCTCAAGTCCCCCTTCGCCAGATCATGCCCTCAGAAAAGTCGTCCATCATGCCCAGAAGAGAAGCAAACTAGTCGGATGTAGAAGCAAAAAGCTCGCCCCCAGAAGAAAAACGACACGCAAACCAATAAAAAATAGAGAAGAGAATAGAGAAAGGGGGTTAAAAAAGGGGGGAAGAAGGGAAGGAGAAAAGGGGAGGAAAAAAGAAGTAAAAAGGGAAGGAAAAAGGGAGGAGGAAAAAGGAAAAAGAAAGGAAGAGAGAGAAAAAAAAGAGAGAGGGAGAAAAAGGGAGAGAAAGAAAAAAAAACAGAACAAAAAGAGAGAGAGGAAAAAAAAGAGAGAGGGAGAAAGAGAGAGAGAGGGAAAAAAGGGAGAAAACCAAGAGGGAAAAACGAGGAGGGAAAACAAAAAGGCGGGAGAAAGAGGAGGAAAAAGGGAAGGAAAAGCGGCCTCGCACAAAGAACGAAACGGCATCACGCCCATCGCCATCATTATGATCATCATCTAAGCCATCAGAAGAAAGGCATTGTGCCCTCAACCTCCTTCTTCCAAGCCCTCATCCCACCCCTAATATCAGCAATGAACCTCTCCCCTCCTCGTCCCAAGCCCAGGTCCTTGAGATGCTGGACGACGATCTGCGAGTCGTTACCCTGCCTGCACACAACGTAGATGGGCGCCTCGCTATCGGCGATGTTTTCCGGTAGCCAAGACGGGGCACGAGAGGCGCCCGAGACCGAAGCCGAGACATCCTCCTCCTCGCAGAGCGTCGGGGACGGGGACACAGGCACAAGCTGCTGCTGCTGCGCCAGTAGGCCGTCCGGGGTGCTGGGCAGGCCCGTCTTGGAGAAGGGCAGGTTCACGGCGCCGGGGATGCGGGCGATCTCGAAGTGCTCCTTCTCGCGGACGTCGAGGAGGATGTGCGGGCCCTTCTTCCTGCTGGCGATCTCGAAGGGCGTCGGCTCCCGGATGTCGATCAGCAGGTTGGAGTCCTTGTATTCGTCATCGTCTTCGGTCTCGTCCACGGGATAAGCCTCGCCTTCGCCCTCATCCTCGTATCCTGAGCCACCGCGGATGGCGGCGGCGATCTTCTTGCCGCTGCTGAGTTGGGCCCGGCGCAGGGCAGCATTGGCCCTGGCCTTGTCTGCGGCCTTGGCTTGCTTCTTCTCATGCACACGGTGGAAGTCGGCGGGCGAGACGCGCTCCTCCGGCGGGAGCAGGAACACGGGGGCGTCGTCGGCGCCGCAGAGCTGCACGTAGTTGACAAGGCCGGCTCGTAGCCTGTCCTTCGTCAGGGCCGAGCCGGCACCGCAGGCGACACAGTTGGGGTGCCGTGAGCGCACCTTGTAGTTGCTGAGCCGTGGCGCCGATCCGTCCACTGGCGCCGCGTAGAACTGGTGCAGCGTGGGCTTGGGGACGGCGACCACGGGGGACACCAGATCCTGCAGCTCCGAAGGGCCGGCGGCGCCATGCAGCTCCTGGTTGGGCGGCGGAGGGGGCGGGAGGTGCTTTCCGTCGGCGATCAGCCGCAGCGCCTCAAGGGCCTGCAGCGCGCCCATGACGCCCACTACGGGGCCGAGGACGCCGGCCTCGACGCAGCTCTGCTGTGCGCCGTCCGCCATGGCCTTCGGCCAGATGCAGCGGTAGCAGGGGCCGCCGGAGCGATCCCCCCGCGGCGCAGGAGGCGAGTTGAGGACGACCAGCTGGCCGTCGGTCTTCAGCGCCGAGGCCGAGACGAGCGGCTTCTGCAGCAGCACGCACGCGTCGGAGATGAGGTAGCGCGTGGCCGGGTTATCGGTGCAGTCGAGCACCACATCGTAGTCTCTGATGATGTCCTCAGCATTGTCAGGCGAGAGCCGGACCCTGTGGGCTACGGTCCTGCAGAGCGGGTTGAGATCGGCCAGATAGGCACGGGCGCTGTCGACCTTGGGCTGGCCCACACGGGACGTGGCATGCGCTATCTGGCGGTGCAGGTTCGACGCTTCCACGAGGTCATCGTCTAGAAGGCCGATCGTGCCAACACCTGCTCCGCCTAGGTAGGCCGCGGCGGGACAGCCCAGGCCGCCGAGGCCGATGATGAGCACGGAGGCGCTCTTGATCCGTAGCTGGCCTATTCGTGATGTCAGTGTCAGTACCTCTTACCCAACTTGCGGGCGTCCTAGGATATTCATGAGAAATGAAGGAGGCGATGTATAGAGACCAGCACTGACGTACCCTTCATGCCGATAGTCGGGAGAATGAGCTGCCGGCCGTACCGCTCGTACTCCTCCTCCTCCAGTGGCCACTTCGACTTTGGCTTTGGCTCTGGCTCAGACGGCGGGGGCCCGTGGTACCTGGCCAGCATCTCTTTCAGCCCAGCCACCTTGTCCTCATGGTAGGCGAGCGCCTCGAGCAGCTCCTGCTTGGTGGTGAGCTCGGACTCAACGTGCTCCTCCATCTCTGCGACCAGCTCTTGCTACTTTAAGCCGTGGGAGAGAGACAGGCAGAAGAGAGTCGAAAGGGGGGCAAGAAAAGGCAAGAAAGGGGGAGGAAAAGAGGCGAGAGAAGGGCAAAGAACAAGGCAAAATAAAGGCAAGGAAAATGGCAAATGTGAGGCAATAGACAGGAAGAGAGAGGCAAGAGAAAGGCAGGAAAACGGCAACAGAGGGCAAAAAGCAGAAACAGCGAAAGATAGAGGTAGGACAAAGGGTCCGCGATCTAAAAATAAAGGGTCAGTAAGAGCACTGTCTGGCAACCATCACCAGCAGGAATGGTGCGCGGTAGCGTGGGAGACTTACAACAGGGGGAGCAAGATCTCGAAGAAGTTTCGCTGTAACAGCCCGGCAACTCTTTGTGGAAAGACCAGCGGCGCAAGAGGGTTAAGAATCGGCGAGTGGAAAGTCCCTTTGAAAGAAGAAGTGAACAAAGAATCAAAGAGCTGAGAAGAGAAGAGGTTATTCCAAAGCAACAACCACTTAGACGCGGCTCTTGCTGGTTGGAGTAACCTATAGGCGGTGCAGGATTGGGTTCCTTCCGTTGCTTCCAGAACAATTCACTAGCGGGCTCTGAGTTTGGAAGACCGCTGAAGGAAAGCCTGAAGCTCTTGAGAAGCTGCGAGGGGTCATATTCGCTGGTTGCTTTATCGAGGAGGGGCTCCTTGTCGATAAGCTTTCACCGCCTAGCCTAGCTAACGCCGTCGGGCAGAATTTTGCGATTTGTTCAGCACCCCCCTCCCCTGGAAAAGCTGGGAAAAGGTGTTGGACAAATAAGCATCCTCTCGAGGCCCTCAAGAGGATCGCCACAAATCAATATGGTAAGCTACGTGCTCGCACCTGATACACCTACAGCACACGCTCCTCTAGCTAACCGACTTCTTCTTCTCCTTGCCCCTAACAGGCGCCAACCGCCCCCAAAAAGCGTACCTCCATGCGCTCCAAAGTTCAGCGAGCGCTCACCGCATCATCATCCACCCCAACCGCACCACCTCCCCGGAAAATCCACAGGCCAGACTCCGTCGTGACGGACCGGTTTTCCGAGACGAAGAGCGACAAGCGCCTCATCAAGCGGTCCGCGCTGATCAACCAGATCCGAGCGAAAGCCGCTGCCGCTTCGACGGGGGCGGGCGTCAAGAAGCGCCGGAGGCCGTCCAAGAAGCTCGTCGCGAATCTGGAGTCCCTCGCCGCTGCTCTTCCTGAACTGGTAGGAGGAGGCAATGACGAGGAGGCTAGTGTTGAGGCCGGAGACGGCGGCAGCAAGGTCGGTAGTGAGGGCCTTCAGCAGAAGAGTCGGCAGTCCAAGAGCTTGAAGAGCAGGCCGGGGGCGCTGAAGCGGAAGGAGAAGCTGTTGCAGGCGGAGACGAGGAATCTGGGCTTGAACATGGCATATCTGGCCAACTTAAAGGGAGACGGGGACTACAATACCGGCCAGGGCCACCAGGAAAGGGGCGGCGAGGATGTCGAGTCTGCGAGCAACGCTGCTACTGCAACGGCAGCAGCAGCGCCGGCCCCGTCGACGGCGAATAGGTGGGCTGCTCTTCGGGCTCACATCTCGACTACGATGGAGCATGCGCCCGCAGCGTCTACGAGGAAGGCGTAGAGTAGCAAGCTGGCCTGGCCTAATCAAGCCTTGCTCAGTCTGGTCTAGAGTTGTTTGCGCTGCGAACACGAAGCAAATGAATATGATACCCACAAACGATGACAATATGCTCCTTGGTACCCGGCTAAGGCGGAGCTCCCTGCGTAGGTTTCTTTACAAGGTCGAGTGTAGCGTACAGCGTGGCGTAGAGCCGCGGCGACGACAGTTTGAACATCAAGGTTTGGGGTTGCAATTTTCTTCCTCGATCAGAGGCAGCCAGAGCATCACGGCATCATCGTTACGTTACCACCCTTACCGCCTCGGCCACAGAGGAGGCAAGCCGGGTAGGCAGGTGGGCTGTTAGTCGAGATCCATCCAGACCATACATGCTTCATTATCCATATTGCCCGAAACATACAAGACAAAAGCCAAGGCCAGGGGCGCGAGCATACAAAAAGGCGGAACCCAAACCCTGGACCTAGAGAAATCCCATATTGGCCGGCCCATCATCACTCATCGTCGCTGTTCACCTAAAGCCAAAGCGACTCCTAAAATCCCGGGGAAGCAAAGAAAAAAAGAGCAATAAGAAACAAGAGAGGTAGTCCTGACGCCATAAATCTTCTCGCCCAGATGACATCTGCATAGAAAGAGGAAGGAGAAAAGAGGTATTGCCGAAGAACCCAAAGGAAAGAAAAAAAGAAGAAAAGAAACATACAAACTAGAACGCCATGCTAGTCTTTCTTTATTAACCGCATGTCTTGAGCGAATAAAAGAAAGGGAGGAAAGAGTCGCCAAAGCTGAGCAACCAACAGGGGAAAGGAGAAGAGTTCCGCGACAGAGAGTGCAGGATAGGTTATGCTAGTCTCGAGGGAAAATAGCAGGAGAGCCACCAGCTTCCCATATCTGCCTCAATACGCCGTGCCGCAGAGCCGCAGCCCATCCTGCCGTAGAGTCTGGTTCGCTCATCAGGGGTACTAAAAAGCCGCCCGTGGTATCGTGGTGCTACGTAGTGCAGCATGGAAGGCGACATCGCAGCTACCCTCGTGCTGAGTGGACGGATGACGAGCGGATTCAACAGGGAGGGGAAGACGTGTTATGGCGAATTGCGAAGGAGCCCAGACTAGCGCGGACAGAGGGACAGACCGGCGGGTCACTGAAGAACTAGCTGACTGGGATCGAACGCGCCTAAACAACAGACAGTTTTCCCAAGCGAGTCGTGAAGGCTCGGACGTGCGAATGGGGACGATAGAAGGACCCTCGAGTGCCTTGTGGAACACACGAAGAAGAGAATAGGGAAGCCCAGGCAAGGCCCGGTAAGAGCCAGGGAGCAGACAGATCGGCGGTCGACAGGGTGGGAAGGGTGAGCGTCCTGGACAACGCGTACGACTTACGGGAATGCCGGCGAAGAGGGAGACACGTACGAGTTCCGATGCGGCGACTGCTAGTCGATGTAAGGGGGGTCGTTGCGTCCGCCTCTAACGGGCAGGGTAAGCGTGCCGGTGCTCCGACGGCGCTCGGCGTCCTTGCGCAGCTTCTCGATGATCTGGAGCATCTCCTTACGAGCTCCGTTCGCATCGATGACCTTGCCCGACAGGCTCATCGAGACCTTCTCGCGCGCGTTCGCGTTGAGGAGCTTCTTGACGAGGAGGTGGCGGATCAGGACGCAGACGATGACGCCGCAGTCGCTCGAGTTCTGCTGCTGAGGCATGTCGAGGATGCGGTAGAAGCGCAACGGGATGCGCAGGTGGCGGGAGAGCCTCTCTAGCGCGTGCCGCGCGTGGCTGTCGTTGTGGTCGTGGAGCGAGTCGTAGTGGAAGGCGATGCCGTCCAGCTTCGAGACAAGGAGCAGCGACCAGTGCGAGCCCGTGTCCGCCCGGCCGCCGGCGTTCATGGAGTCGCTGATCGGGAGGAAGATGTGCGTGTCGTTGGTGAAGATCGGTAGCGCGTCGTGGACTTCCGCCAGGCGCGGGGCCTGGACCATCAGCGCTACCAGACTCGGCCGCATAAGCGCGATCTGCGCCATGGGGTACTTGGGGAGGATCTCATGCTCGATGTACCTGTGGTTTCGCGGCTCGGATGGTTAGGAATGGGGGTTAAAATGGAGGCACTCGGTGCGCGAAGGGGCACGGTACGGAGGAGGGGGTGTGACAAAGGACTCGGCTCTACTAACTCTTCCCAGAACGCGATATTCTACGGCAAATGTTAGCGACAGTTGAACCAGCTAGGTCGGAGACATCGACAGGGAGGTATCGTTGGACTCACAGTATCGGTTAACCAGTCGGACCTCAGCGTCTTGACGTCAGAGTACAGCAGGGTGATCTCGTGGTCTGGTGGTTTTCGTCGGGCAAGGGGGTTAGCAGGACAGAGCATGCATTTAATGGGTTGGGGGCCACGGCAAGGGAGGGCGCTAGCAGTCGGGGAAGACCGTGACGTACATTTGAGGTAGCCGTTGGTAGGTGTGAGCTGCTCAGAATCGTCAGGATCCAGCTGTTGTTCGCGCTCCAAGAGTCTCGGCGACCGCCGCATCGGCATCGCTTTGAGGGCGGAAAACCCGAAGCGGCCCCGCGCTGTTCCCAGGCCGAGAGGCCGGCTGGGTCCAGCCGCACCAGCGGACTCGTCCGACTCCTCCCCGTCCTCTCCGTCGTCCACTCCCTGATTCTTCAGCCTCTTCACGGGTCGGTCGTGGTAGTACGGGGGGAAGGCGGGAGGGTTGATCGAGAAGTCGTGGACGTGGTCACGGGTCGCGCCAACGGGCATATCTTCCTTCTTCAAAAGCACGAATTTCTAGATGTCAGAGAGGCTGCTTACAGTTTCGCCGATATGACGGCCAAGGCGACCGCCGAAGTAGGGCATTATTGGAAGCGGGCTTGGGCTTCCTGGGCTCGGACGTACGGAAAGCGACGACTAGAAAGGAGGGAATCGTATCGACGACGAGAATGAGTTGGCAAGAGCGCGGGACGAGGGAGAGAGGAAGGGGAGAAGGGAGGTATCGAGAGCAAGAGGAGGGATGGACGGATGTCTTGGATCCAGCCCTTTAGAGCCCAGTGGTGGGAGAGGTGAGTGGGGCAGCGGAAGGACGGATAGTGGACACAACGGGAAACGCGGAACGCGTCCTAGGATCTGGAAGAAAGAGAAAATGTGATGGGATTTGAAAGAACCTGAAAAAAATAGATACAGAACGAAGCAGAAAAAAACGCCAGGAAAATTAGAAAGAAGAGAAGAGAAACCAAGGAAAAAAGATCTTGTCAACGGCGACAGCGAGATGCTGCCTCCGCGACTTTGCTCAAGGGTTACTAACGGGTGAGATTGTGGCCGTAACAAAGACGAGAATTTGCTGGCCGCTGGGGAGCAAGTTCCCACGGGAGAGCCGCTATCCAGCCCGTGAGGCTGCCTGGTTCACTGCTTCCCTGCTTGGGCGAGATCGAAGCAGAACGACGAGAAAGAATTGAGAAATGGCAGCCAAGAACTGGCTGGTCGTCTGTCTGTCCTAGAGGACGAGGAAAGAGAATATGGAGAAGCTCCCAAGGTAGCGTCCGTTCAGGAGGAAGGTTTTGGGGGCAGAGGACAGCGGGCGGGCAACTGGCAAGAAATTAGTGAGGGTGGGAGAGGGCGGGCGGCTGGTTAGGCAGGATGGGTAGGTAGGCTCTGGGGCAGGCTGCTTGGTTGAGAAACCTTGGTTCGGTTTTGATGACGAGTGCGGGGAATGAGCGGTATCGAATTGTGGGCTGCCCCATCCGCCAGGGGTCCAGAGGACAGCGGGTAAGTGCCACAGGTCGTGCATCAGGTCAGGGAGGTACCCCTTCAGGCACTTCAAAGTGTAGCAGGTACGTTGCGTTATGGCCACTCCAGGTGGGCACCAAGACCAGCCTGTAGGCAGGCTGAGCGGCTGAGCACAGCAGACACGTAACCTAAAATCTTTGCACTCTAGGTAGGCATTGCCTTTTCCAAACGATGGGGACTGCATTCAAACCATCGAGGAGGAGTGACCACTGTTTTCCACTGTAGCGAGTGCGTATTGTGGGGCCGACCGGAACGCCTCAAGGTCATCATGTCGTTGCCCAAACTCCGCGACATGACTCCCAGAGTCTATTTTTCCCGCCACTGACCCAGCTCCCGTCCGTGGATAGGCGAGTCTGGGCCAACGAGTCCTTGGTTTAGTCAAACATCCCATTAGGACTGGGCTGAGGGATTTTTGTTGCAGAAAGGGGCGCGAACAAGGAGTCTCGCTCCGGCACATGGCCGGGACAACCCGAGCCTTCTTTGGGGAAGGGCACGGGGCACAGGACCAGAGCAGGCAGCAGCACCATGGTGTGAGGGACTGCTGGTTGTGAGTCTTCTTGGGCCTTGAGTACATATGCATGCCACGCATGTGCTGGGAGTGGTCCGGCTGTCCGGGTCTGTGCCGAAAGCGATCTAATTCGCGTGAGCTGCATTGATGCCTGCCTGTGGGCGCTGTGGCTGAATGAAGGAGGCCCCGAGGATGTGTGGGGGTTCCGTTGGGTCACTGGATCCTGGCCCGACCAAGCATGAATTGACAGCGCTCTTCAATACAACATGCACCAATCAACACAGTGAAAAGTAAGGGAGCAAACATACCGGGCTGTACCAAGTCGAACATAGTATTCGCGACCCAGTGCTGATGCCCGTGAATGCCTGTGTCGGGTGTGCTCTTTGTTATGAAGCTTTGGTAAATCCAGCGGATCACTGATGGCTGTCAGCGATGGTCAAGTGCTCTTGCCTCAGCTCCAGCCGTAACTGCCAGCCATTTCCGTCGCGACAAGTGCCGACTCGAATTGCGTGGCAGGAGCGTCTTGCGAAAATGGGTAACATGTCGGCCAGCATCCAGGGCTCTTTCCAGAAACATTGCCGTCCCTCCCTCGTGGTTGATGCCATGCAGAAACCAGTGCCTTCCCATCAGTCCTTGGGCCGACGCCTGGGTTTGCACACATCCCACGCTTTTTGCCCAGCGTTCGCGTCTTTGGCGTCTTCGTTTTCGGCATCTTTCGCACGCTTCTGCGGGAGCCGTGGTGATCCTTAACGTCCGCAAGCACGCGGCGTAACACTGGAAGCCCCGGCAGTGCCTCTTCTCGTTAGATTTTTTTCATCGCGTTGTCCTCTCGAGGCCGCGCATTGGTGGTCGATTCACTTCGCCGTACACCTCTCGACAACTGAGCTCGCTGTTCCATCGCCATGGATCCAGGAGGCGGGTTAAAAGAGCCTGGTACACCCCATACGAATCTGGCGCTTGGCCCCAAGTTCCTCATTGCATCTTACTTGGAGGGTGAGGACGACGCGCCAAAGGCGGAGGTTCCCAAGCAGGCGGCAGGCCGCCAAGCCCCCCGGCGAATCATCAAAACGTCCTATCTGGACAAGAAGGCCTCACCTGAGAACTCCGACGAACGGGATGACGGCCCAGTTGATCCGTTTGCCTTTCCTATGAGTCCCGTTGGCAAGACGAACAAGCCCGTGTCGCAGCTTCAGCAATCCAACTCGAAGACGACCGCGCCCAAGGCAGCCGCGCCCAAGCCCAAGCCGAAGCCCAAACCTAAGTCCATCGCCAAGCCCAAGGCTCCCCGGAAGACTGCTGCCAAGAAACCCAGTGCACCGGCCAAGAAGGCCCCGGCGCCCAAACCGGCGGACGAAGCTCCCGTTGAGAACGTCGTATCCACAGACGGCGGTGCTAAACAGGGGCCTAAGCACCCGGTTGCGTCTTCAGGACTCCGCCAGAAGCTTTTCAAGCGACCCCAGACACTCCCCGCCAGCGGTGCAGCTCCCGCTGCCCTACCACCCGTTCGGCGCCTCGATGTCCTACACACCGGAAACGATTCCGACAGCGAGGGAAGCGTCACCGAGGCCGACGCAGTCATCAACCAGAAAGGCCACGCACCGCAGTCACGCCCCAGGGACACCAAGCTATCCGAGCTAGCACGTGGTGTCCAAGATGACGGACATATCAACATCCCGAGCTCAGACATCAGCTGGGTGAGCTCTGGAAAAGGGTCGTACCTCGTAGAATTCGAGGACATCCCTCCCTTCCACCCGCCGAGCGAAGTGGAGACCGAGGCCACTCTCCCGCCACTTGTGGCCTTCAAGAAGAAAGGCAAAGCCGACGCCGCACCCACGCAACCAGACGCAAAGCCATCTCCCACCAGCGAGGCAGAGAGAAGTTCCTCTTTCCGTCCCTCCTCGGATGTTGAGACGGACACTTCCTTTCCATCACTGAACGCCTTCGAAGGGAAGAGGAAGGTTGGTGCCGCCCCCGACCAATCGGAGACGGAGCGATCGAAGACGCTGCTTCCGCTGCCAGACCGGTTCTCCACGCCGCCTTCCGCCCAACCACCTCCTATCCAATACGTGGAGATCTCAGATCGGTCGTCATCTTGTGGTTCTTCGGTTGTGGACGACCTCCGTCACCCCGCGAGCCCAACCGGCCAAGCCAGGGTCCGCCTCACCGCCCTGCAACGAACTGACCCCATCAGCTCCCCTATCAGACGCGCACCCCCGGCTCAAACGCCCGATGATGTTTTCTTCCCTGATCTGTCATCGTATGGCTTAGGAGATGACCGGGAGGTGTCACCTCCCGAGCTAGACCGGCGCGGCGTGGCGGAGAAGCATGCGGTCTTGGATCGGGGAGAGAAGCAACGCCAGCCGCAGCAACCCCATAAAGTCTCTGGAGAGGCAACAATGCTTGGGCAGAAGGAAGACGCGATTGCCCGAGAGCATAGCCGTCGCCTTCGTGAGCGACTCTTGCACCACGATGGGTATGATGATGATGCGAAGCCCACCGCTGATGACCGGCGCGACCCTGGCCGTCGAGCCCACCTTCGCGGCCATGCCACCACGCGCGAAGCGGAAGACACGGAACTCAGAGGCGAATCTGCGGACATGTCCCCGATCGAGAGCGCCCTCTGGCTGACCATGAGGTCGGCCGTGCAAGTATGGCCCCACGTTCTGCCCCTAACTCCCATCAAACGTCATGAACACTCATATCTCGTTCACTATTTGAGGACAGAGCCCTGACTTTTTTCTCCTATCCAGCATGCCATCCGGGACACCGAGTCATCAGAGACTGTCCTCGACGCCGCCGTGTCGGACTTCGATAAGGGAAACACGGGCTACCTCCACCAGTTTGCCGGGATCCACCAAGAGACCCAGAAGCATCTTCAGCACAAAGCGGCCGGTGTAGGTCAGAAGCGCAAATGGAAGGAGGTCTGCGAGCAGATGCAGACAGAGATGCAGACGGTGCTGAGTCACCTAGTTGACGTCGACATTGACCGTGTTGCCCACGAGGTTGGCCATCAGACCGAATCGACGGTCCGGGGATTAGTTCGATAGAGTGCCCCATCGTGCGCGCAGTGGCATGGGACTGTCGTGTTGCCGTGGTTTTGGGTCGCTTTGGCTGCGGCNTGCGCGCAGTGGCATGGGACTGTCGTGTTGCCGTGGTTTTGGGTCGCTTTGGCTGCGGCTTTGGACGCCTGGGAAGCAGAGGATCTAGAGAGAGAGAGAGAGAGAGAGAGAGAGAGAGAGAGAGAGAGAGAGAGAGAGAGAGAGAGAACTTGATCACGTTGCACTTGCTCAATGTTCGTAGCTTAAAGATTTTCCTGCACAAGGCGATGTATGCGCGGCTCGGCCCGCGGCGGGACGGTTAAGGCTTGAGGAGCAGCTGTTTCGGGGAAAACGAGTGAACTTGCAGGAGATTATAACCCGGGTTCTGTTACTTTAGCACATCTCGCTGAGGGTGTACGCCGGATGAACATCATCACGGGATACGAAACATCAGAGCAACGCTGAGTCGACCGTGAGATTTGCATCCACATTCTCTCCCACGCCTCCTATATTCTTGGAACCTGCCAAAATGGTAATCTGCATGTTGAGTCCTCCTTTTAGCGCCGATCCGTCCGCATCCAGCCGGAAAGCATCAGCTCAGCAACGTCTCTCGACGACCACACTTCCTCCTCTTCCTCAACAATATTTCCTCTCCTCCGAACAGGCACCTTTGCAATGTATCTCGCCACCTTACTCAATTAAGCCCCCTCGCCGTGCTGTCTACCCCCTCTTTTGAGGTACGGCTCTAGCATCGGGTTGAGCATGGGACTGATGTACCGAGGGTGCACGTCTGCGGGGAGCCGCAGTGTCACGCACAGCAGCGCGCCGAGAAGCTAGTAAAGCATCCATAGGAACGACAGCGGCGCGAAGGCGAACTCGAGGAGCTCGTTCACCTGGTCGTGGTTCTCCTGGCTGGCTACATAGTAGCGCGGGCCCTGCAGGGGCCGGCGGTCGCAAGACGAGTTAGTGGTGCTGGTGGCCGTGGCAGTGACGCTGTCAGTCGGGGGCTCCTGGTACACGGAATGAAGCTCGACAACGAGCCGCATGTTCGAGGCGTGGAAGGGGATGAACCAGAGGGCGAAACGTTGGCGAATCGTGAGGTAGAGGACGCCGTTGCGCTTGTTGAAGGCTATAGTAGGAGAAAAGGATGGTTAGTATCGGGCAGCTGCAGCTGTGGCGGTGTCGCGCAGCAGACGTGGGGTGTGTGTGCTGGAGTAGGTACTTGGCACTTGCTCACCCTTGGAGACGAGCTCAAGGTCGAGGCGCGGGCTCAGGGCCTTGTACCACCGGTAGATGCCCTCGAGGCGTCGCGGGAGCTCAGCGGGCCGATGCTGGGGATGACCGAAGAGACGCGGCAGAACGGGTGCGCGAAGGCGGCATCGAGGAGGAAGCAAGTCCGGATGGCCTTCTTCTGCTCTACCGGGGTGCCTTGGCATAAAGCCTTGAGGGCGTAGGGGATGGCCTCCACTATGGTGGCCGCGACGGTTTGAGTCAAGTCAGTCAACTTGCTTGTTTACGATCCAGCCGTGATGTTTGGCGAAGGGCGGCCACAGAGGGAAAGGCGGTCGGTCACGTACACGGATTCTCCATGGCTTTTCCTCTTCTTTCTCTTGTGAGCTTTGATTTCCTGAGTCCTGTTCCACGACTGCAGTGTCAGCTACCTAGATCGGGCGGGATATGTGGAGTAAGGTTCCAAAACGATCAAACGAGTTTTAGGGGAAACTTCTAGGGGAAAAAAAAAGAAAGAAAGAAAGCAACACCCGGAGCCAGCGCCCCGCAAGCCCGGATTGGATTCTGAGAAGGATGCATCTCGTTGTCCGGTTATAGGTTGACGCCATCGCCTGTAATTGCGATATCTGATCTTTGACGAGTGCGCCCATGCTCCAGGTTGGTTCTCAGAGCAAATCTCGACAATGAAATTCCATTTAATCTGCCTGCACAAACTAGCGGGCAGGAGGTGGGCAAACAAGTTACGCGGACACGCAATAATCCTGTTGTCGTTCAACGGTCAGACGCGTCAGTGCAGCATCAAGAGCTGACGCTGTCATCTCAGCAATGGAGCCCTTACCGAGCGACTCCCCCAGAGACTGTCTTCTCCCCCGGACCTTGCAGCACGGGCGAAAGTACATGGAAGGCTTGTGTCTCAGGGTCAGCGAGAGAGCCAAAAGTATCAAACGCGGGACGAATCCCTCGTGGCCGTACCATAGAGTACGGAGAGCCTTTGCGGTTCGCTCGACGCGGCGGCACTCGAGGCAGGATGGCGCGAGAACTTGGGTGGTGTTTATCTAGACAGCATGTCAAACACGACTCTCGCCCCCGCACATCAACAGCTCAGGCTAACCTCTTCCTCCGAACGAAACCCTTGCGACAGAGAGTCAACGGCTCAGCGAGCCTTCCAATCTACTCAGCCATGTACCGTTTCCACCCGTCCGTCAAGCGCCGCTACCCGAACGAGAAGAAGATCCCTGGCCAGGTGGTCGAGCGGCTGCAGAAACAGTACGGGCTCGAGTCCCGGACGGTGTTCGACACCCGTGTATAGAGAGTCTACCAGGATTCCAACCGGCGGTAGATCACCAACAGCTTGTCGAACGACAGGTGCGACGGCCGTCATAGCTGTTGTCGGCACGTGCGGCGAGCCCAAGACGCCCACGATCCGGGGCCAGGACAACTTCAAGAGGCCGGGCTACCACTCCAGCAAGCTAACGAGGTGAGCACCGGCTTCCTTCGCCCCTTCCCCGACAACCACATTCCCACCATGCTGTTCGCGGTTCAGATCAAGGACCATTGCAAGCTGACTTTCCTCCCTCGGTGTCGACGTCTGGCTAGCTCCCCGTTCCGTAATTCAGCAAGAAAACCGAAGGCAAAACGGTGGCTATCGTCGGCGGCGGCGCCAGCGCGCCCAAGCCCCCCCGAGTGGGCGTTCCACGAGGGCGCCGCGCGCGCGCAGCTGATCATCTCGCGCAGCAACAAGTGGATCATCCCACGCGCGCAACATCGTCGTCAATAGCATGCTGTCGTGGAAGGAACATCTTAGGGCAGGAGACTTTCCTATCGTGTATTCCCGGGGTGGGTACTCGCCCTCTCCCACAAGTTCTTCCACCGCGACCTCGAGTCCATCGCGACGACCGCCTCGGATAAGTGGGATATTCGCCGACAGGTCCATGGTTGACTCCGCTGTGCTCGAGCAGCAGCTGCGTTCCGGAAAGGCCGAGCGGCTCCGCTACGACGTCCAAAGTACTATTTCACCGCAAAACGGCCTACTAGCCGTCAACTAGCGCGCGCAGGGCGTGCCCACGGGCGGTCCGGGCAGGAAACCGCCTCGTGGGGGCCGACCTCATCGTGATGGCCGTGGGCTTCGAGAGAGGCCGTCTCCGGCGTTCCTGCCGGACGACTCCTTCGAGGACCCCCTCCCTCCGGCCCGCCGAACTGGTACCTCTAGACCTTTCCTCCGACGCACACCCTTCAGTGTTCGCCTTAAACTGCACGTACCTGTTCGGCCATCGGCACCGTCGGCAACTGGCACATTGGGATCTACGCGCGGATCCTGTTCATGTTCCTCATGGACCCCTTCACGTGCCCCGGCCTCCGGCGGATGAGGCGGTGGATCGACAAGACCAAGCTTTTGGAGCAGGCCACGTCGCCCAGGGCGTCGCTCGATTTCCTCACCTTCCCTGGAGCTGCTGTGTTGGTTGGCGTTCTGCGTCGGCTTCAACCCGCTCCGCCGTCGTCGTCTTCGCGGGCGTCGGCTTCCTGCTGCCGGTCAGGACGGTCAAAGCCGAGGCGAAGCTGCTGAGGAGGGTTGGGCTGACGATTGGCAGTTGCTTTACATGATGGGCTGAAGGATGTTAGGAACAGTATATAATAGACTGATAGCGCTGCCTGGTATAGGATTCGTGCTATAGGGCTAGAAGCTAGAAGCGTAATACTTGTTAGGACTATAAAACTAGGAGCTAGAGAAGAGGAAGTTGGAGAAGAGCTTTTGGGATTTCGAGTAGGTATATCCTGAAGTGAGATCGTGTGTCTAATTACTTATCTACTTGTCCTTGTATCTTCCCTTGACTTTTTTTACCGTGTGTTGTTTTCGCGTTATTGTCACCTCTTTTTTGTACTAGCTTCTCCTCGCGTCTTAAACTGTGCCATGCTTTTTTTGTGCACTAGGTCGCTACTGTAGAACTGCTTTCGCTGCCTTCGCTGCTTCCACTGCCTCCTTGGTCCTCTCCGCAGCCTTCAACTTGACACATATCTGCAGGCCCCTGTGCATGAGCGACTTCCGTCCTTAAAGCCATGGCCCATGTAGTGCGCCGCTGCCGTCACGTCAGTGATGCCGGCCCCTATCTAGAATCGCGACGGTGTGAGGGATGCCATCGTGGCATAGGATGAACTTTAACTCCGAGGATAAGGCAGACTGCCAGCTCCCTGTCAGCGCTGCTGAGTACTGGCGACCGCATGCTGGGCGTTCATGCTGGGATATACAGTCAGATGCGGCGCCGGACAGGTCAGACAAGTTTGGCAGGAGGAGCGTCATAATCTGAACCTCAAAAGAGCTTCTTTGGGTCGAAGAGGTGAGGGCAGGTGGCGCTGGTGATACACTAATTTTAACGAACGACCTAAGGTTGTGTCCAGGAGCCAAAGAGACAGACAGGCAGGCAATTCTGAGACCTCCAACGTCCTCTTAGCGTTATATCGTTATTAAAGATGATAAAGCTCTTCCTTATTCTAGGCCTCCCGATCCATGTTCGGCTTGCTGTTTGAGGACTGATGGTTGACAAGGACCCTAGGTTTAGAGCCGGCAATGTAATGTAATGTATTGTCCTATAATGCTGCCCGCATCCGTTATTTTCCATTATGTTGCCCGCATCTGTTATTCTCCATAATGTTGCCCGCATCCGTTGTTCTCTATTATGTTGCCCGCATCGTCGACAACGATGAACCCTTCTTGATGGCACGGTTGCCCGCATTTACCTGTGCATCGCGGTCCATGTTTTGCTTCTTGTTGGAAGCGTGGACGGCAGTGCCGTCCCGTGGCAGTGCCACTTTTTGCTTACCAGTTGTCGACGTTGGTGAACCTCCATCCTTCCTTGTGCGCGGCCGCGCATGTCAGACGTCCATCAAGGCCACCTAGAAATTCAAAATTCGAGCAAGCTGTTAGCCCGGAAAAAGCACCAGGGAAGGCACGCGGTCTAGACACCGAAACGGCGCCGGGGCTTTTGTGATGAGCAGTGGGAAATGGGAATACTATGCTAACCTTCTCCCCTTCTCAGCTTGGACAGGATCTCAGCGTGTGCGTTGTTGCTCCTAAGCGCGCCCGACCCTTCAGATTGGACAGGGTCTCGACGTGTGTGCGTTGTTGCTTTTCGGGTCAGGCGTCCCCAAGAGAGAACTGAAACAAAGTCGCGTCGCCAAAGCCCCTCGGAACCGAGCCAGTTGAGGAAGTGCTGCGCGAAGATCTTCTTGACTGTCTGCATTAGTACCTGGTTTACCGCAAGATGCAGGACACGCCCGGCCAGACGGCTGGAAACAAGGTGGGGTGGTAGAGAGGGAAAGACGAGGAGGGGATTCTTACTTAGACTTGATCTCAGAGGATCATCCGCCGTCTTCGGCGATGCATTTGTCTTGTTTTCTTGATGAAACATTGTTTGTCGTTTGACTTTTCCGCTTCTTTTGATGAAGTGGAAGATGGGTGTGGCGTTTCTTTTGATGGAGTGGGCATATGGGTGTAGGTAGATGAGGTGCCAGTGGGATTGAGGTTTGAATTTTGGAAGGTTCAAACCACCTTTCTTTCCGTACCTGGCAACGGACCATGTGACAGCTCCGACGCTTAGACAGCAGCTGTTAAGTAGAACTGCTAGGAGATGCTTGATCTCGGTGAATACTAGCTGCTAGCTGATCTAGCAGCAACGACCGACGATCACGCCTCAGGATACCCAAGATGTGAAGAGGAATGAGATCGAGTCGAATGATCGACCGCGCTTCTTGCGCCTGCCAAGATGGCTCAGCATGGTTATGGATAGCTTTGTTGAATTCACGAGGACCTTCTGCTTCTGAATAGGTGCCTAGGTACCTGAGCGCCCCAAGGAGGCCTGTGGTAACTCTGTCAACACATCTATTAGGCCTTTGAATCACTGTTGGCCTAGAGGGGCCAGTGCAATATGTCAGCCCCGGTGTTGGAAAGGTAATGGGAAAGGAACAAGCACGCGTGCAAAATACTACTGAATTCTTGTGTCTCCCTTCCAAAGGAAAGCTATCTGTGCGTTGGTGGGGAGAGCGACCTTATAAAGGCTACTTGGTAGGTAGATGCCTTGGAAGTTGATGCCTTAGGACTGAGGCAACAGCTGCCACGTGAGCAGGTACCTACTATGAACCAACACCCGGTGAATTTGTTAGGTTTAAAATCGTATTGAGGGTTGAGAACTATGCTCCGGAGGCTTTTATGGCGAGAGGTCAATGCTTTAATTAACGAAAAGTCTGCCAGAAGCCCAAATTTCTGTCGGAGAAGCTAGTATTCTGATTGTTCTGATTATCGCTGTGGTAAGTACGATGAAACGATGATGGTATTCCTGTGGCGTTTTGGAAGCACGTGATACGGGGCGAGCACCTGGCTGCTTAGTCAACGCGAGCGCGTTATTCTCTTTGTAGATTA
>PYST01000428.1:0-29579 GCA_003049485.1 Ophioceras dolichostomum | reverse complement strand
TCCAATGTTAGGTTTTTTGGTGGATTTGGGTGGAAGTCACTAAGAAAAGTGGGACCGTCCCATGAATGTGGAGAGGGGAGAGTTGTTGCGTAGCTCCCAAGGAGTAATCACCCCTCTNGTCACTAAGAAAAGTGGGACCGTCCCATGAATGTGGAGAGGGGAGAGTTGTTGCGTAGCTCCCAAGGAGTAATCACCCCTCTACATTTCGGGGCGGCCCCAAAGAGATCGGCAATCGATCTAACAGCATGCGTCGCACACGATATCGAAGGGGCCCTGGAGAACTACCAGTATGCTCTACTAGCAACCATGGACGTAAAAGGGGCGTTTGACGCGGTACTCCGACGGCGCCTCCTCCAACACCTCCTCCAGCAAGGCTGGCCATTAAACCTCGTCAAATGGGTCGGGTCCTTCACGTCTGACAGAAAGATCACGGTCTGCCTGGAAGACGCTACAACAGGGCCCTTCCAACCGGAATGCGGACTCCCGCAAGGCTCACCCGCCTCCCCAATCCTCTTCATGCTATATATAGCATCGGCACTAGGCCCTTCTACCCGCTTCTGCTACGCAGACGACATTGGGATTTGCACCACTGGGCCTTCCCCCGAATCATGCGCTAAGAAGTCGGCGGAGGAGATCGAAGCGATCCTCCACTGGGGCGAGGAAAACAGCGTCACATTTGACCCAGAGAAGAGCGAGTTAATGCACTTCTCCCGCAGGAAGGATTCCTCGACCCCGCCCATTACTACGGGGAGGCTCACAATCGCCCAAATACCAGACCCAGCACTCCGATGGCTTGGAGTCCGGTTCGACAAAAAGCTCCGTTTCGGCCCATATGTGAAATACCGGGCAACGCAGGCTGAGAAAGTAGTCAGACACCTCCGGAGTTTCTCTAACACCTGCCACGGCCCTCCGGCAGCCGCCCTACGATAAGCAGTAATTACTGTTATACTCTCAATTATATTCTACGGAGCAGAAGTCTGGTACGCGGGCCGTACCAAACCGGACCGCAGCAGAGCTCGGCGACTAATAGGCACCCGCCAGGGGCAACTCCTCGACATAACCGACAGGGTGATCAATAGCTCCCTAAGAGCGGTCCTCCCCGTTTGGAAAACGACTCCAACCGCCGCACTTTATCGAGAAGCAGCCATCCCTCCAGCAGGAGTCCTCTTCGAGGGAATCAGAGCCCGCTTTGCAGCCCGAATCTAAATAGTAGACCCAAGCCACACCCTAGTCTACCGCGCATGCCGCATCCCGGCGAGACGGAATAGCAGCCACAGCATCGGAGATGCGGACTGCCCAGACCGCCTCCAAATGAACCTACAATGCGCCGCCAGGCTCCTCCCGGAAGCCCAACGGCCCCTGCTCCTACTCCAAAAACGATACCCGGCCGAACCCAAACTGTTCGTCACCAATCGAAAGAAGGCAGCAGCAAAGGCCTTTACGAAATTGGCCGAGGCGCTACCCCCAAACGAGGCCATCGTATACTCTGACGGGTCCAAGAACGGGAAAGCAGTTGGGTACGGATACGTCATCATCAGGGACAAAACCAACATTGGCCAAGGCCGAGGGAGACTCCCAGAACCAGCTGAAGTGTTCGACGGAGAGGCAGTCGGGGTATAGCAAGGCCTAAGGCACGCGCTCCGGCTCACTACAGCCCCTATAGTCCACGTTGCCTGGACAACAGCTCCGTCGGCGCAGCCTTAAAAGGACACCCAGCAGATAGCTCACAAGAGGCTTTCCGACTCTTCCAGGCTTCTGAAGAAGGCCGCGAGATCCGGGTAAAGTGGGTACCCGGCCACGAGGGGTGGCAGGAAACGAGGCGGCCGACCAACTGGCCAAGGAAGGGACCGAGCTATCCGGCTCCCCAAAAGAGGCCCCAACGGTCGCAGGGGTTAAAGGAATGGCCAGAAAGCTCGGGAGGAACGCCTGGAACGACTGGTGGAAGGAAGGGACCACCAATCGGTATAAGGAACTAGGGCTTACGGAGGTGCACACCTCCTGCCCCCCAGCACTCTCCCTCCCACGCCGCACCCTCTACCAGCTTATCGCTGCCTGGACCGGACACGGAGACTTTCAGTAGTACCACGAGAAGTTTGAACACGCCAAAAACCCCCCCTGCTCCCGCGGGGAAGACCAAACCCCAGCGCACATGGTATATTGCCGAAAGGCGAGCCAGCTCCGCACTTCCTGGCCTAAGGCCGACCTAGCTCCTGAGAGCAACCGATATGAATACTGGAAACGTCTAATCTAGCAACCGGAGCTGTTCGAGCGCTTCACTAAAACGACTAAATTCTTTACAGAAATATGCCCCTGGAAGAAGGCGCCAATAAGCGCAGAAACCAAATAATAACCATCTACCACCCGCAAAAGGCTCAAGGACCTCTAAGCGGCTGACCTTCCGGACGCGGCACACCAGTACTGCTCGCGCCCACGACAACCAATCCTCCCCCCCTGCAAAGACAGATATAGCATTAAAACGCCCACAGCAGCCGCCACAAACGGAAACAACGAAATGCCGAGCGCCTGCCCCGAGCTAATAGGGGGGCGGGAATGCGGCTTGAAGAGCACGTCTTCTCTCTTCGGGAGGCAGGGATCTCGGGCAGATTCCGACTTCAGACGTTAAATACATCATCATCATCATCATCATCATCATCAACCACCTCGTCCCCTGTCTCGGTCCTAATCAGAGCAAGCCCGCCGCTGTCGAACTCCTTCATCGTTCCGTATCAATAGCCACATACAGCAATTCACTCAAGATGAAATCGACCTTCGTCACAATCCTCCTCCTTACCGCCTCCACAGCTGCCGCACCGCTGGCGCGGCCCGTCGGATCTGGATTCCACGACTCCGACCCCGGCCGCGGCGTGGCGATCTACGACGCGCCGGCCAAACGCGGCGACGAGACGACAGGAAGCGTGAGGATCACTGGCGGAGGCAAGGCCAGTACGGATGGGACTCGCGTGACCAAGAAGCACGAGGACTGGAACGAGAACGTCAATGTCGCTCGTGACATTCCCCGGGAGGTTGCCTTCAGAGGCTTCGCTTGAGGGCGAGATGGCCTACCCTCTCCCCTTCTTCATGCGAGTAACGAAGCAGCGAGAGGCGGAGAATCGGCCTTGGGTGCGAACTGGGAATATCATGTAGCCATGTATTTCTCTTTTCCGTAGCGGGAACTATGGCCAGCTTGCGTCGGAAGAATGCTTTCATTACAAAGTCATGTCGTCGTCAAAGTCATCAGGTCTGCCACAGGGTCTTGAAAATCCAACAGCAGCGTTGCCTCCTCCTCGTGCTCTTCGTGAAAGAATTCCAGGCTTGGAGGCTGGTTGAAGATTCCACCACCCGTTCTTCCCTTCCCCCGCTTAATTTTCCTGACAATCTCCGCCTCTCTCGGGAAGAGGGTCAGCTGGGAGAGGGAGTTTATGTCGTGCTGCCATGGGCATATTGTTAGAATTGGTGCTCCGGATACTCAATGAAAGCAGGGGAAACTTTATGCAAAGATCCAAACTCACCCAGCTCAGTGTGGGGTCGACGTAGAAGAAAGATCTCCCAGCGTCAACGTATTTCTGGCCGCTCTGATCGAGCGCCGTCTCATCAACCCACAGCTTGTTGACCAAGAGGTAGGCGGAAGAGGACGTGGTGGAAGGTTCGCTCGCCGTCACTTTCTGGTTGGACTTTTCTTCTTCTACTGTCACTTCTTCTTCTTGTTCTTCTTCTTCTGATGTTGATGATGAGGATTCCGATGACGAAGAACTTTCGGAGTCCACGTCTGGACTAGCGGCGTCATCTCGCCGCTCGCTCTCGTACTGAATCTGGTACCCCGGCGCGAGTTCGGTGACATAGCAGACTTGGTCGCCCTGAAACCATGTCTACCCTTTGCCTATACTTTTGTTAGTTGTCACGTGGCCGGACGCGCCAGATGGCTCTCTGGAATAGGACATACTGTTACCCCTGATGTAGACGGGTGGCAGGGGAAATCCGTCATAATCACGGCTTGAAGGTAGAGGCCGGATGCTGCCTATTCTCTTCCACGGTTTGGAGACCGGAATCCACGAACGATCCTCATTCGAAGTGGAAGATGTGCATGACGTCGGCTCAGACGTCTCACTCATCCATTGCGTGGCATTTTCCAACATGGCTTGCTTGGTCGCTGGGATAGCTCTTGTCGCACTGAGAAGTAGTTCAGTCATCTATCTGACTCTCTCCTCGGCCTCGACCCTCAGCTTCACCTGCTCTTCTAATTGCCGACGTCACTCGGTCTCGTCGGCCGTTTTCCCTCTTTCCTCAGCCTCGACCCTAAGCCCTACTTGCTCTTCAAGTTGCCGACGCCACTCGGTCTCCTCGGTAGCTTTCTTTAAGGCAGCCGTTTGGCCTTCCTCTATGGCACGGCGCTCACCATCGAACTCCTCGCGAGCTTCCTGCCGAGTCCGCCGTACTACCTCCTCGAGCATGCGTTTGGTAACTTCCCCCGCCGTCTGTTCATCAACGAGCTCAGCCGCCCGCCCAGTGGTCGTCTTCTCTGCTTCGGTCCTCTTCTGCTCCTCCATGAGCATCTTCTTGGCCGCGATCATGGCGTCCTCTTTCGCCTTAGCTATCGCACGTTCCGCCTCCTCCTGTTGCGCCTTGACATGCTTGAGTCTGCGTTCAAAGGCTTCCTCGGCATCCATTCGGATCTTATTTTCTCTCTGCACCTGCTCCTCCTGACCTCGATGGAGCGCCTCCTTTACCCGCAGCTCCTCCAACTGGAGCTTTAGTTTTTCCAGCTCCGGATCGGGAGGGGCTATGTGCGGAGGGTTCACGGCATCAGCCGCCATGCTAGGCGCCGGCGGAGGTGGAGGCGGGATGATGTGGATATATGGGTAGGGCTGCGGACCATTAGGGTAGTAAGGATGTGAGCCAAAAGGGCTGTAGGGTTGCCCACCGATAGAGACTGTAGATGGCGTGCTCATAGGGAAGTTGGGTTGCGATCCGATGGGGAAGTTCTGCGGTGCGTCTTGAGGGTAGTGAGGTTGTGCGAAGGGAATCCTTGGCGATGAAAAAGTCACTCTCTTGGAGCGAGGCCGATACGCGCCGGCATGAGCCTCTCTTGATGAAGCAGGCTTTGGTGGAAAAGGTGGTGGTGCGGGAGGTATTGATGGAGCAGGTCTTGGTTGAAAAGGTGTTGATGCAGGACGTATTGGTGGCGCAGGTCTTGCTGGACCAGGCGTTCGCTGAGTGTTCTCGCCCGACTTGGTCCGGCTATCACCATTATTTTCCGGAGCGGACCAGTCTAGGGGCGCATTTTCGAGCTCTTCGATCTCCAATTCGTCGTCCAGTGATACTTTTCTTGGTTGGCGGGGTTTGTTCGTGCGGCCATGCGCCTCTTCTTGGGAGTCGTCGCTGAAGTCACCGGGCACCCCAAGAACTTCTTGTGTCTCCTTCATCTGTAGGGTCGTGCATTCTTGGAGGAGACGAGAGAGAATCACGGATGGCGCCATGTTGACAAAAGTCGACGTTAGAGAGGTGTACGTGCTGTGGTTCGCATTGCGTTGCCCTGTGATCTCCAACAAGCGGCTGGTTGTGGCGATCATGTCCAACTCGTAGTCCTGCAGCGGTCGCGCAGGGGCTTGGCTTTTGGTGCTGCTCTTGACCAAGATCTTCTTCACTGGCTCGTCAACCAGCGAGTCGGCTTGCGGTTCGAGAGGATTCCATAGTATGTGAAATCTTTCCAGTACCCCGACTTCGATTTCGTCGGCATTGAAGACGTAGCCGTCAACTGTTGCGTCGGGCGTGGGCCGAGAGACAATCGCATGGGCTTCTGTCGCCCCTGCACCATCCTCGACGGCATCGCCATCTTCTAGGAACAGCTTGGAAGCGGGGGAAGCTGATGGTGCCAAAAGAGCCATCGCCATCCACCTGGCCAGCTCATCAGGCTTTTGTTCGTACTCGATCATGTTGTTGAAGGCCTTGTCGGTAAGCAGAAGTTGGGCCGGGTAGGCCTCTAGCTCTTGCACCATGTGTTGGCTGTATCGAACAGATTTCAGAGCGGCGATGCGGAGCTTTACCACCGCTTGCTTCTCGACGCGGCTTCTGTTCGCTGCTTGCTCCGCCAATTGTGCAATCTGTAGGACGAGCGTCATGGTCGTCTTGAGTGCCTCGAGCTTCGCCAGAATCTCCCTCATCTTGCGCGAATCCAGCAGCCATCTCAACCGGCGTAGACCTCGACTGCTGAGATCCCTGAAGTAGCCCATCGGTCAACGGCTTTTGCCACTGTCTTCCCAGTCGCCTCCAGAGTCCAGCGCATCCTGGCCGCCTTCTTCTTTGCCATCTTTCAACGCCACTGCAGCCTGCTGGTGCGCAGATGCCGCCTGCGAAGGTACGGCCTTGGCGACAATGTCTTGAACGATCTGGAATTGCCAACGCACATCGCGCAAGATGTAGGCCAGTTGGTTCTTATATACCGGCTGGGATGCTCCTCTATGAGCTTGACAATTGACTCGATCAGCTTTGCGAGGCTCTCGATGGCGCAGGCGAGGGAGCAGAGCTCCTGTGGAGCAGTTTGTATGGTCTCGACGACGTATTTCAATCCCTTTGAAACAGAGACGGCGGCGGCCACAACTGCAGTGACACTGGCGGCTATGGAGAGCGGATCCATTGCGGGCTGCACTTCGCTCGGCTCAAGTTTCTGGTGACTCTCGATCGTGATGCTCCATGGTTCGTGGCTCACAGGGGCATACAACGGCTAGGATCGCTATTGAGCAGTAGAATAGATATTAGACAGGGCTTTTGGGGGAAACGTGGATGAAATTTCAAGCAAACGAGAGAGAGAAACAAACCCCCCGCACCTCGTGTTACTTTGGCAAGGCTGCGTCCCCAAACCCCCTCCTCCCCAAGGTGATGGGGGCCGTTGCGGTCCCGCCATGCATTGCCCTTGGCGGCAAACCATCAGCCAATGAACGAATGGATTGGGGGTGTATTCGGGACAATCTCAGGGAACACTGCTTTTCCGCGGCGTTGTCAACTAGAAGGGTCAAGTCATTGAGGATACCAACCATCCAAGGCGGCTGGAATGAGTAATTAGGGAGCCTAGCACTTGCTAAAGACAAATCGATGAAAACAACCAAGAAAGATGGGGGCATCAATCCCATCGTAGCACCTCCAGTTCCCGCCTCCTTGACCCTGCGCTTCCGTAATCATGATCAGGGACGTATACGTGCCGCTTGGGCTGATAAGGCGGAGTCGGGCGATATGATGGAGCCGGGTGATGGGACGCAGCTGGCGCTGGCACCGAAGCACTGGAGGTAGCCCGAGTTGCGTCAATGGAAGGGCCTGGCTCGGGTGATTCCGTTAGCACTAGGGAACAACTGTTGTGGGGGGACGAGACATGGGGTGAAATTCAGGGGCTTTCACTCTTGGGGATGGCAGCGTCGGGGGTGCCAAGCACCGGCTCCTCAGGAGACTTTATAGGCCAGGTCTTACCAGCCTGCGGACGTGGCCGAGAGATGACGACATCCTTCCTGCCGACATAGTAGTCCGAGTCGTCTCCGTCGTGGACGACCTGGTAGGATTTGGCCGTGAATGGTTCGTCCCAGTCCTCCGGTGCGGGCTGTGTAGGGGGCACAACGCTCTCAGGCGTTTGCGGTGCTGCCAGGCGCTGAGATGGGACACTTCTGGCAACGCCTGTATGGCTGGCCGCGGAGTCGGTGAATGGTTCGTCATCCCAATCCGGGTCACTCACTTCCTGGTTCAAGTGTCCTATTGACGAGCAAGGACTGGGGGTCTCTGGTTGTGGCGTGATGATATCGACCTGCCGAAGGAGTTCGGAGCTGAGGGGTGTTGTGGCCTCTGTTATTGTAACGGCGGGAGGGGTTGCAGGTCCTTGGTCTTTCCGTTCCTTGAGTCGTTTCGAGTGGTCCAACGCCTCCGTCAAGCTGCTGTGGTTACCCGCGTGAGCAAGGTACTGCGCTGTCTCCTCGTGATCTCCGAGCAAGGCCCTGTAGAAAGCGTTGCGCCCTTCGTCGTCTGTGGCGTTGAGGTCTGCACCAATATTGTGCAACAACTTCACGATGGCTAGGTTTCCGGTTCGGGCAGCGTGCATAAGTGGCGTTCGCCCAAGATGGTCTCGGGAATCGACGTCCGCGAGAGCATTAAGGAGATCCATGGCGAACTTGTCTGCCCCGGTCTCCGCGGCCAGGCTGAGTGGCGTTCTTTGGTCGGGAGAATCATGAAGATTCACCAGACTCACTCCCGAAGAGTGGTAAGGGACATGCTCGGAGCCGGAGAGGTACCGCCGCAAGATCGCGTCTGCGAAGCCAGGCTTCAAATGAACTAGAGCCACATGGATTGGGCTTCGATAGCGAGTGTGGCCATGTCGATCATCGTGGTCGGGATTCGAGTCCTCAGGAAGCAAATGTGCGCCTAGGGCCAATAGAGGATCGATCAAGGCTTGCTCGCCATGCTCGGCTGCGACCAGTAATGCTTTATGAGGATTGTCGATTGGGCAATATTTGCCCAAGCCATGCGATGAAAGTAGCTGATTGACCTGGCTGATCTGAACGGAGTCCTGCAGAGGGAAAGGGGCCGGCATCGCCAGAGTCGCCAGCGACGGCGGACCGTCCAAGTTGACTTGTGGGGGCATAGCCACGGCATCGGACGGGGGGCTTTGCGTGTGGCCATGTGAAAATGCGGGCACGTATTCATGTCCGTAGTGTTGCTGTCCAGAGCTTAGTCTTCCGAGGCTTTGCCGATGAGAGGCTCCCTTGGATGTCCCCGGCCTGAACTTGCCCTTAATGCGTCCGAACCATCCCCTAGGTTTTGACTGTACTGCCGCCATCATGTACTCTCAGGACAAACCAACCTGGGTAGGCAAATTCACCACGGCATACCGAGTGTTGTTGAAAAGAAAGGAGCAACCCGCGGAGAAGAAAGGTGCGCCGGCCATCAAAAAAGGCGTCGCTCATCAGTGGCTGACGCCCTGCAACGAGTGTTCCACAGCTGCAGGACCCCGCGCTTTGTGCGAGGCGCGAGAGTTGGAGAGGAGCATGACTTCAAGCTTCAATCACTGTGCATCCCAGAAAGCTCGCCACAAATCATCAGCTGCCAATGGCTACGGTACCCATGGAGGCACCACCGAGCCGGACTCGTGGACGAAATAGGAAATATTGAAGAACAGCTTGGAAGCTCAGGCCTGAAAGCTTTCCAGACGAATCCACTTGGTTGTCGCGGCTGGTGGCCTTGTAGAATAGAACTTCAGAAGCTCCAGAAATCCGGATGAGGCAAACGAGAAGCTCAAGCAATGGTTGGCCGCGACTGTTGTTTCGCTTCCCATATGAAGCTGGTAGGTGGTAGGTACCTAAGATACACACAGTATATGAGCAGCTCGATTTGCTCTCGGACTGCCACTAACGCCTGTTCAAGCCGTTGTTGGAAAGCCCGGGCGTTTGACGTGGAATGTTGTAGTGCGTATCATATTCTCAGCAAATCTATTAGGAAGCGTGATGAGAACTACTTTTAGCGCCAATCAAACAGCAACAGAACTCACCTAGCTCCACCAGCTTCCGTGTCCCTCAACTCAGCCCCGCCGATGGAACCATCCGTCGCCTTGCCTCACTGTCGCCTGGAGCTCGGCTGCCAACGAACGAACAGCTTCGGGAAACTTCCCTCAACATCCTTTCGAATACGTCAGAGTAGACTTTTCGAGCGCCTTGAATCTGTCTCTGCTGCAATCTCACTCTCCTCAATACGTCTTTCGTTCTGCGACAAACATGGCGTGCTCACATCTGGCGTCCCTCAGTAGGTGCACTCCCTCAAAAGCTTGACAAGCTTAGACAGAACCTCGCTGACATCTGCGGAACAAACGCACGAAGCTCTGCTACCACCAACACCAGCGCAGTCGGTCTACCGCGAGGACTGTACGCAATGCTTCGACTCTATTGTGCGTGAGATCCTCTCCCATGACTCTATACTCGCTTCCTGGAACTAATGCTGACCGGACCGGGCTGAGCTCGTTTGCAGGACGACGCGGACGGCCTCGACGTCTGCCTCCAGTGCTTCAACGGCGGCTGCCCCGGCGAGCGACACCACTCGAAGCTCCACAACGTCATTTTGGGCCATCCTCTCGTCCTCAACATCAAGCGCACGCGAAAAGTCGTCGTCCGAGATGAACCGCCGGCCAAGATGTCGAAGCTCGCCATCGCGGCCGAGACCGAGGCGGACCGGTACGACACCAGCCTAGCGGTCAGGTGTCTCGACTGCGACACCGAGCTCGACAGGACCCACGAGAAGCTGGCAAAGGTGATTGACGGCATCATGACCGCCAACACGTTCTCAAGGAAGGAGGAGGTCAAGGCCTGGGAGCTGGACCTCACCAGCTGCGAGCACGTCCTCACCCTGCAGCAGGACGAACCTCGCAAGATCGCGGCACAGAACCTGGGCCACTGCTCCCTCTGCGACCTGAAGGAGAACTTGTGGCTCTGCCTGCAGTGCGGCAATCTCGGCTGCGGCCGCGCCCAGTACGGCGGCGTTGGCGGCAATGGCCACGCCCTAGCCCATGCCAACGGCTCGCACCACGGCGTGGCCGTCAAGCTGGGCTCCATCACGCCGGAGGGCACCGCGGACGTCTACTGCTACACATGCGACGAGGAACGTGTCGATGAGAACTTAGCTGCCCACCTGGCCAACTGGGGCATCATCCTGGCTGAGCGCCAGAAAACCGAGAAAAGCTTAACAGAGATGCAGATCGAGCAGAATCTGACGTGGGAGTTCAACATGACCACCGAGGACGGCAAGGAGCTGAAGCCGCTCTTTGGACCAGGTCTCACCGGCCTGAAAAACCTCGGCAACAGCTGCTACCTCGCCAGCATTCTTCAGTGTCTGTTCCAGATGGAATCCTTCCAGAAGAGGTATGGCCAGGTGACCCGAGACTTGGTCGGCATCCAGGACCCGGCGCAAGACCTCGAGACGCAGCTGCGGAAGATCGGTGACGGTCTACTCTCAGGCCGCTACTCCAAACCAGACCCGGATGTTACAGCGCCAACCTCAGAGCACTCTGATGTCGTTCCTTATCAGAGGGGCGTCGCGCCATCGATGCTCAAGCACCTCATCGGCCGCGGCCACGCGGAGTTCTCCACCATGCACCAGCAGGACGCCTTCGAGCTGCTCCAGCACCTCGTCAAACTGATCACTCGCTCAAAGCACCCTTCGTCCGCAGACGACCCTACCCTGCCGTTCCGCTTCGTCTTGGAGCAGCGCCTGCAGTGCCTGGGCTGCAAGAAGGTTCGGTACACTACCAACGAGCAGGACAGCATCTTCATTGATGTGCCCTTGGAGAAGCTGCCTGCCGCGGAGGGCGTAGAGGAGGAAGCCACTAAGGGCGAAGCCTACAAGCCCGTGACTCTCTCCGAGTGCTTCGACCGCCTGACGGGCGAGGAGATCGTCGAGCTGACCTGCTCGGCCTGCGGCAGCAAGGACGGCTACAAGAAGCGGTCACTGTTCAAGACGCTTCCCAAGACGCTGGTGGTCAACGCGCGGAAGATGGCTGTTGTTAACTGGGTGCCCGTCAAAGTTGACGTGCCGGTCCTGGTTGACGACGACCCCTACTTGCTGGACCAGTATCTGTCCCCGGGCCAACAGCCAGACGAGGAGCTCCTTCCAGAGGACTCCAGCGCCGGCGCTTCGTCGGCTCCCGCCTTCGTCCCCAATGCCGAGGCGCTCGCCCAGCTGGAGGGGATGGGCTTCCCGCGCAACCGGTGCGAGAGGGCCCTGCACGCGACTGGCAACAGCGACGCCACGGCCGCGATGGAGTGGCTGTTTTCCCACATGGATGACCCGGACATCGACAAGCCACTGAATCTGGGAAGTGGTAGTGGAGGCGCCGGTGGCGGTGCAAGTGCCTTTGTAGCCAACCCGGACAGCCTGGGGATGCTCGGGGCCATGGGCTTCGATGGCGCCAAAGCCATCAGGGCACTAAGGGAGACGGGCGGAGATGTCGAGCGCGCTGTGGAGTGGCTGTTCAGCCACCCGGATGACGATGGTGCCATGGAGCCCAACGTATCGGCTGCGGAGGGCGGATCGTCTGGGGCCGGCAAGGCCCTCGTCGGGAGCAGCGAGACGCCGGCGAAGTTCCAGCTTCAGAGCATTGTGTGCCATAAAGGCGCGAGCATCCACACGGGGTAGGTCTCAGATTTCGAACACTGTCCATCCATTCACCAAGTGGGCTAGCGTGGGCCATCCACTGACTTACCGACTGACTGACCGCCCGGATTTTGGAATAGACACTACGTTGCGTTCACTCGGAAACATCTGGAGGTGGAGGGTGTTCCTTCGTGGGTCCTGTTCAACGACGAGAAGGTCGTGCAGGTGGTTGACGTCGAGGAGATGAAGAAGTTCGCCTACGTCTACTTCTTCAACCGCCTCGATGTTGCGGCTGCCTAAGTGGTCCCCGACCCTTAAAAGTCGGAGGATCTCTTTTTTCTTTGCGTTTATGATTATCTGAGAAGACTTTCCACCAAAGAGAGGGATAGGAGTGGCGTATGTATTCATCCTCGTTATAGAGTGTCGGGTTGCTGGGTTAGGGCTGTGAGCATAGCGTAGATTAGGAGTATGTAGGCGGTTGGGGTGAGGAAATCAGGAGGACGGTCGGACTTCATCATCAGCCCACGGCGGCGAGGAGTGGGATTTCTTCGCCGGTGGCGACATACGGAAAAAAACCAGAAGAAGAGAGAACAAAATAGATTTATCGGACTTTGCCGACCATATGTTTTAACCAAACGCTGAACACCAGCTGTCCCAGATAATAAAGGGCCGGGAAAGCAAGTAGAACGTGAAATACCAAGCAGAACTCAAGCGGCATTACATTGTACATGTCCTCCATACTCCGTCGGGCCAAGCTGCAATGGTCACGACAGGAGGAGCGCCTCCTCCGCCTCCTCCGCCTCTCCCACGTGTTATCTCCGCCCATCCCTACACAGCATCCCCTCTAGAGTAATCAATGTAGGATACTTAGGTAGGTACTCGGCTACTCAGACAGCCGGTAGCTAACCATCGTATCGACCCGATGGCTCGCGGTGCTGAAGCCCCTCAGCTGCACCCTCTCCCCGTTCTCGATCTCCTTGGCGTCGCTGTCCCCCCACTCGACCGGCACGTCCGAGTCCGCGTCCGCGTACACCAGCACGTTGAACGTGCAGTCGCCGGCCAGCTGCGGCAGGAACGTGACGGACGCCGTGATCTGCCGGAAGATGGCTGCGATCTCGGCTTGGATCTCAGCCTCGGTCTTCTCTGGCGGCACTGGTTGTTCGGACGCTGCACCGGCTGCAGCGGCGTTTTCTTGGTCTGGAGAGGCGGAGGCGGCGGCGGCGATTTTGGAGGAGGAGGAGCGCTTCTTGGAGGAGGAGGAGGAGGGGCCGCCGAAGATCTGCACGTCGAACTGCCACCGCTCGACGTGCTCGCCGGTGTCTTTGTCGGTGATCACGATGACTAGCTTCGAGATCTTGCCCTTGACCATCCATCTGTCTAGCTGGCCCATAATCTTCTTGATGTACGCCTTGACTTGGTCGTCGGCCGATACTGTTTTTCCGCGTAGGGTTGGGTTAGTTCGTTGGTCGTCATCTCTTGTTATAGTAGGTTCGGCAGGAGGTGCCTCGGCAAGGGCGACGGTGGCAGACCGAGCATGTTGAGGCCATATTTCTTGACCCTAGAGTTGAAACGTAACAGGTTAGTACTATGCTATGCTTGCTGTCGGTTGCTCCTCTTGGCAACGAGGTAGTGGGAGCAGAGGGACTGGAAAGCAAGGGTAGGTACTCACGCCGTGAAGTCCTCGGCAGGATAGACACCTCGTTGGAACCTGTGCGCACCGCCCGGCAGCCAACAGTTAGTAGTGCCCATACCCAGACCACCCAGAAAGTCGCGCTCCTCGTCTTCGAAGTGTACACCTACAATATTGTGTGTATCGAATATTGGAACTGTCCGTTTTCCTGTTAGTATGCGTAGCTTCCCCACACCGCCCAGGATCCTTGGGGATAGGTGCAGCAGCTCGACTTGTTCCACACGGGGGAAAACATACAAACTCGGCCACCAGCTTTGCGCTTCCCTTGAGGGAGAGCTTGTGCACCTTGGACTTGTCTTTGTCCTTTTCTGTTGTTGACGAGGACATTTTGTGCGTGAGTATGTGCGCGCAATCGGTTTGGACGACGGTCTGATGACGACGATCAAAAGTTGCGATCGATTTGTTTACTTTGGGGGTTGGATTTGGCGGTTGCTACGGTGGAAAAGTGAGGGGTCATAGTGATTGGATTGGTGCATAAGTGGCTACATGATTACATAAACAGAAGACAACCCTCGCTGATATTGCTATATAATGGCGGATATTTGCATATCCGGCCAAATCTAGTACGCGTTAGTTGCAACAGAAATTCTAATCAAATCAGCGCTCGCCTACCCATAAAAGCATAAAGAAAGATGGTCACAAGATCATCTCATCCTTCCACAACCGCTCCCCTCATTACCAAATCGTTGAATCATTCGCTCGAGTGTGCCGTGCCCCGAAGTCGTTATAGTCGTTGTCATCGCTGTTGTGTCTGTCGTGTCGTGTCGTATCGTATCGTGTCCTATCGTTTGTTATTGTCGTCGTCGTTGGAAATCATTTCTAAAGGAATGGAAATGAGATGAGTAAGGGAAAGGGATCGCGGCACAGCGAGGCGTTGTCGCTGTGTCTCGCATATGCGTTATGCGTGTGACGGAGGCAGCCGTCCTCTGTTTCCTGCCAGGCACAGGCACCACCACCACCCACCACCACACCTGCGGGCCCTCACCGATGTGGCCCCCTCCCCCCTCCCTTTTCACTACCGTGCCACCGGCCTGCGATGCGACCACCACGGGCCGTTTCCGTGCTGATGATGGTCGAAGGCCTGCCCTGCTCAGACCAACAGCATCAACTGAGTGGCCAAGACCAGGACCACCAGCAGCACCCCGGTCGACCCACTGAGGGACACCGCCTTCGAACCCCGGGATTTGCCGGTCTCCTGAGGGGTGGCGGTTGGAGAGGTCGTTGTCGTTGTGGCCGTCCCGTTGCTGTGGAGTGTGGAGGCATCGTCAGTTCCGCTCGAAGGCTCGAATAGGAAGGAGAGTAACTGAATTGGAGGCGGGAGGAGTGCTGTGGTCGGAGGAACTGCGAGACACCTGGCATAGCAGTGCAGGAAGCGCCGATTCGCTAAAGCCAACAGAAACGGCAGTGGCAAAAAGACCATCCCCAAGAAGCCAAGGAGCAAGGATGCGACAGCAAAAAAGAAAGAAAAAAACATAGCAGTGTATTAATACAGGGTCTCATAAAGCAGTCAAAACGGTCCGCAGCAAGTGCGGCAGAAGAGAAAATACTGGGACCTCCCCAGTGGTATGTGCAAACAAGCCCCTGTCGTTATTTACTCGCCCCCCTTCCTTTGGCCTCCCCCCCCTTTTCCTTGCTTTTCTCACCTTTGCTGTACAGTGGCTGGGCGGACACTCTGCAAGTTGTGGAAAACGTCCTTGGGGTCCCACTTGGCCTTGACCTGCTGCAAGACCGGGTAGTTGGTGCCCCAGTAGGCCGCCTGGGCACTATCGCCGAGGGCCGGGTCGACATATCCAGCGTAGAGCGAGGCCGCGCCCGCTTGCGATGGGATCGACGAGACGATGGTATTGTGCAGGCCAGTGACGAAGTTGCGAGTCGCAGTGCTGATCTGCGGGATGCCGACGGCGTAGCTCTGGTAGAACATGGTCTTGTCACGGTGGGCGTAGGCAGTCGCGTTCATGGGCACGTCGTTTATCGCGCCTCCCTCCAGGTCGAAAATGATGGCCCAGATCAGAGTGCCCTTGTCCGTGTCGGCGATGTAGTTGAACAGCTTCTGGATCGCCGCGTCCGACAGCAGGTCCTGCTGGCGGAATCCCAGCGACTTGGAGTAGAAGGGCGACGGGATCTTGGACACGTACAGCGCTTCACTCTCGGCGTTGTGGGCCAGCGTCCCGAGCCAGTCGTTCAACAATATCGAACCGTTGCCGTTGCCGGGGAGTTTGGCCGGGATGCCGGTCGCCGTGAATTCGGCCTGGGTTCCGAAGAAGGTGCCCTGGATGATGACGCCGAGGGGGGTGATGATGATTTGGCTGCCGAAGCGGCGGTCGAGCGCCGGGTCGCGGATCACGTCCTGCCAGGTCTTGAACGTCTTCCACTGGTCCCGCATAGAGGCAAAGGTAAACGAGTACGAGTACTGGACCGCCGCGCCGGGCTCCTCGTGCGTCTTCATGACGAACTCGGTGATGACGCCAAAGCTGGCGCCGGCTCCTTTGAGGGCCTACTGAGAGGTCAGCCAGGATTCCTCTACCTTATCAGAGCATCGTCTTCTTCAGGGGTTGTAACTCACAAAGAACAGGTCCGAGTTCTGGGTATCGCTGGCACGCGTGACGGTACCGTCCGCTGTCACCACCTGCACCTCAAGAACGTGGTCTAGGCACGATCCCCACATGCGAGACATCGCCCCGAGACCGCCCTATTGCGACAAACGAGGAAAGTGTTAGTTGCCACTCTGGACTTGCCAAAGCGCTCCTTTTTCCGGGTGGCGGAATTTCCGAGCCGGCGGGTTACAGAAAAGGGGTCTGGGCCAGAAGGTTCGTACAATCGTCGCGTGCCCACCGATCCCGACGCCCGGGCAAACTCCGTGCGCCATCGCCCTACCGCCATTGTCGTGCAGCAGCTGCGAGACGTCCCCGAGCTTGCGGCCGGCTCCAATAGTCGCCTTCCACGTTGTCCGATCGACTTCGAATTTCGACAAGTTGACGAGATCGATGGCGATAACATCAGTTACGCCAGGACCGCCGAGACCTTCCAGAGGGGAATGTTAGCAAGGAGGCGGAGCTCTCGAGATGGAGGAATCCAACCAGCCAAGCCCCTGACAGGAGCGGCTGCTAGGAGGGCGAGAATCTCACCATAGTTTCTGTGGTGCAGACAGTCAGTCAGTCAGGGATGTCCAATGTCCGATATCGAGGGGTGCAGGGGTGGTGGTGTCCATACCCGTACGAGTGGCCGCCAGACTTGGCCTGGATCTTGTTCCCGTTGGCTACAGCGCATTTCACGACGGCAGCCACCTCATCGGCCGTGTTTGGCCTTATGACGGCGATTGGGTTGACCGCGGCCGGTGCATCGAGGTTATACGGCTTGACCCAGGCCGCCTGATAGATCAGGTCGTTCGCGTAGGCCGGGTAGCCCACGCAGTCGGCCCTGCCGGCACAGACCGCGTTGAGACACGTCTGCAGGGACGACGGAGCATTCCCCATGGTAGATAGATTTTGCTTCGACAGTGATATCCAATGCCGGTAGGGGTGATGGGTAGGTACGTATTAAGTGTAGGTAAGTAGTGGTAGGTAGGTATTCACTGCTTGGCTTGGCTGGAGAGCCGTTGGCCTGCTACCTTTTAAGAGAACATAAAAGATGCTGGAGAATGGGGACAACCTTCTTATCACATCACGCAGTGATAAAGCCAGGGAGAGGAACAAGCAACATGCATGCAAGCAAGCAAGGAGGACGAAGGAGGCGGAGGACGTGGGTCGGTGAGGCCAACGAGAGGTGGCGGACCGAACATCTTTATTTCCAGAAAATTTCTTCTACAGGACAGGGGGGAGGAATCTGGGCACCAACCTCGCTTTAAGGGAAACAAAAAGGGAACAGGGACTAGTACCAGGAAACCGGACTGCTCGATCTAGCAAGTGACAAGGACGCATATGCATGCAAGGTGCGGTGAAGAAGGGTTAGTGAAGGCGTGGCGGCGGCGGCCGGTGGGCGGGATGCTGGAGCTGGTAAGAGAGGGAAGGAAAAATATTCGGGGGGTAAAAAAAAAAATACGCTTGCATGTATTTCCCGTTATTAACCCTCGCTCGCTAGCATGGACAGATCCGGGCAGGCAGACAGGGTACCACGGTTCCTGCAAGGCCCAATCGCGGGGAAACAAGAAATGAACGGACGTGCCATCCCAAACAATCTATCATCTCATAGCATCACTGCATTGGGCAATGACGGTGGCCCAGCAAAGCGTGCGCTGGCTTGCTGCTCTGGTTGTGGATTCTGGCTGAGGACGGTGACGATGATTCACAACAGTCATCAGGGGGCCACTAGGCAGCTAAACCCGATGAGTGTGAGCGAGTTTTCGTCTGCGTCTTGCTGCCTTCCACCTCTGCCGCCGCCGCTTCCCATCTGCGCCGTCGTCTGTACTCGGACCTGACAAAAATTACTACGGCACCCTACCCTCCCTCGGATCCGCAAAATGTCGCCGTGATCCTTTGGTCGTATTCTTGTCTTGGTCTGGGAGGAACATTGGGTAGGAGAGGCTGGATGGAAGTGGCTCCATTATTTGTCCAGCATTATCAATGTCATTATAACTCGCCGACCCGAACGGCAACTTTTCCGTCCGTATTTCCCTTGTTCTCGAGGCAGACAGGAGCGATAGGAGGTAGGTGAGGTACTCGTCCATACAGCGCGTGCAGACTGCAGACGGCTTCTATCCTCCCGGGCGAGCGACGGACGGGCAAACCGACAGGTCCGACAGGCACTAGATACCAGCCAGGTCCAAGGAAGTCCAAGCAAGGTAAAAAGAGCCCGTGCCTGCCCAATTGACGAATAGAAAAGCTCCCTGGTGAGGGAGCAGCTGAGGTACATCCAACTATTGGGGCCAGCGCATGTGCATGGATGGGTATCAACGAACGTCAACTCGCATCGTAACCCCTCCGGCGAACGCTGGCGAGCACCCCGAATCTGGTTTGGTCCTGCTGCGTTGTTTCGGCATGGCGTGGCGTGTTGGGTCTGGCTCCTCCTACGTGGAACCAATGGTGGCTGGCTTTTTTCGGAGGGGATGTGGATGTGCACGCCTTGAGCTGGATGGGCATTGAATGCCGTGGCAGATGCTTTCGCAAGCCTGCAAGCTAGCTACGAAGAAAAAGTCCTTGCAATGGAAGGAACAGAAGCCCTGCAACTGCGAGGTGCCGCAGGAAAAAAAAAAATCATGGTCGGGTTCGGCGTTAGTGCTGCCGAGCTTGCTTTCTGTCTTGCTGTGTGGCTTTCTTCTTCGTGACCTCTACCCTGTCGGCCTAATCAGCTACCTCCAGCTAGCTGCTGGACATCAATGCTGCATGCTCGCAGGGTACGCTGCAGGTCTGGGCAGAAAAAGGACGGACGTGCGATGGTGTGAGAATGTGAGGCTGGAGAGCTGGGCGTGCAAGCCCTAACGGGCTATACCCGAGATGGCCGACAGTTCGTGAGGGTTGCAGTTGCAGCCATTCAAGTTTTTTTCTTGCCCTCATCAATTTCCACCATCGTCGGCGTGATCTGTAAGCCGCCCAAAGATGCAACGACGTCGTCCGAAATGTCTCGCTCAAGTCTCGCTCACCTCGAACCCGAGCAAGCACACCACGCACAGCAGCCATTAGCCAGGTGTGGGCGCTTGAGGTCCCAAGAACAGGGCGGTCTGGCTGTCTATCATCCAATAGCGGCCGTTGATCGATGTTTTTGCACAACCTCGGGAGCTAATGACGCTGTCTCACTTTAGGGTCTTTGGGGTCAAGAGACCTTTCGGGGAACGAAGCGAAGGACCAGTCAGAACTCGCAGGCCAACAATCGGAGAGGCGGCTCTCGATGGAGTGGGGGAAAGAAGATCGGAGCGATCTCCACACCGGTTCCTCGCTGGGCGCCTGGCGCCAAAACGAAAAAGCTAGCACAGGGTCAAACAAAATGACGCCGGCCCATCTTCCCCCAGCCACGAGAGACAGATGGGATTGGGGAAATTGGGACAAACAAGGCCGAATACCCCTGAAGAAAAGAGAAGAATCCGTTACGTGCATCCCCTTCGTGCCTGCCAAATGAACGGCGTGCTCTGATTGGCTGGTTTTTTCTCCATTCCAAGATGGTGTGGCGTGGTTGAGCCGATGGGTGGGTTACGAGAGGATTAAGTGCAACATCCCGCATGATCTCATCTTTAATATCCCGCCTGGCATGCCTCCCTGCCCTGTCTTGCCTGTTGTCCCCTTGTGGACTCTGGCCTCCATCGACCGCCTCCCGCGCAAGTGTGAGCTACGCCACAGGGCAGGACAGGCCACCACCTCTCATCACTCTTCATTCACGATGTGTGCATGTGCCTTCGCTTTGCCGCCTGCCCCGGCGTATTTGGGGTCGCTTCAGCACCCCTATTACGTCTGTCTGTTACACCATTGGGCTTTTCCTCTCGGTCAGTCGACTGGATGGACTGGATGATGGGGATTAGAGGCGGCCTGGACTGCAACCGCCTGCCCTCGCCTACCATCGCATCCTACCCAGAATCTCTCATCGATGTGCACGGCAACGAAATTTGCTTCCTCAACAAGTCATGTCACGAGAGCTTGGCATCACGCTGGCAGGCCTTCATTTCCCCCTTTTTTCTTTCTTGGTGCGTCATGGGGACTAAGCCTAGGTCATCCCCCTGCCCTTGATGGAGGTTTCGATGGTCGACCATCAGGACCCTCTGGACCATCAGGACCGCTGTCGACGAGCCAACCAAGGACCATGATCCACACAAACAAATAAAAGGGGGATCAGTCATGCTTCCTTCGCCTTCGCGGGAAGCCATGCCAAGTCGGCACATCTGTCGCCGAGCATCGCCAGCATCCCTCCCCGCGTGTTCCCGAACCCTGGATCGAACTCATCAATCTTTCAGGGTTTGCCGCCGAGGTACTCCCACGCCGCAAGGGCATGGGTCTTCACGACCGCCAAGAACTCCTCGACCAAGACCGACTCGTTCGTCGATGCCATCCCTTCAGGGGAGACGCCGAACACATACGCGGGTACGCCGTGATATCGCCAAAACTTACAGTCCGTCGCCCCCAGCGAAGGGATGGCCACTGGCCCCCTTTCCTCCCCCTTTTTCGATTCCATCATCACCGCCCTTGCGTGCCGGGCCAACGGACCAACCATAGGATGATCGTGCGCGCATGTCGCCGCCGGGTTGCTGGCTGCCTCCTGAACCGTCACTGCCGCCCCTGAATTTGCCGCTACGACCCCGTTGATGACTTCCATCACAGCTTCCCTTCCCAAGCCTATGGGTAGCCGCACGTCGGCCTCGAACTCACAATTGTCGGGTATCATGTTGACCTTGACCCCGCCGCGGATGGTGCCGATGTTAACCGTCGGCCTCAGCGCGATGTCCGCAGCGCTACGGCCCATCGCGGCGTCGATCGCGTCGCGGACTTCGCCGCTTTCCATCTGCGCCTTCAGCCCAGGATCGATGGCCGGCTCGATGCCCTCAACGGCAGCCACAAGCTCGCCAATGAGCCTAGCCGCAATCCTGACGGCCCCCTCGCTGAGATGGAGATACGCGCCGTGGCAGCCCCGCGCTCGCACCTCGAACGTGAGCCGGAGCGTCCCCTTCTCAGCGAAGCGGATCGTGCCCAGCCCGCCCGGCTCCGCGTTGATCATGCAGTCGCCCTTCCACCGGTCGGCCTGGCTGGGGTGCTCAAGGAGGTATCTGCTACCCCACCGGCCGCCCGTCTCCTCGTCCGAGACGGCGCAGAGCCCGACGCTGCCGCCCCGCCGCAGCTGATCCCTGTACTTGTGCAGGTACGTGAACGCGATCGCGCTCGCGGCTGTGCCGGCCTTCATGTCCACCACGCCGCGGCCGTACAGACGTCCCTCGGACTCGTCGAGGTGGCCTGACCACGGCCCGCCGTGCTTCCATCCGGGGTAGACGCCGTCACCATCCCCAAACCCCTTGTCATCCGTATGCTCCGTAGGTCCCGCCGCAACAGGGAAGACGTCGATGTGACCGTTCATGATCAGACGCTTTCCCTTCGCGTCTTCGGGGTCTGGAGTCGCGGAAGAGCCGGCTCCGGCGGGCCCGGCCCCGCACTCAAAGTCGCTCACGATGTTGGGCATGTGGGGCCGTGGCGCCACCGTCTCGGGCTCGACGCCGCTGCGGCGGAGGTAAGCGACGATCACCGCGGCTGCATCTCTCGTGTCCCCCGGCGGGTTTGGGGACGGCGCCTGGACGAATTCCCGCAGAAACCGGATGTGTGCTGCGCGGTCTCCGTCGATCTCGCGGAGAAGAGCCTGGGCGTCCATCGCGTGATCTGTTTGTTCCTGACTTGGGGAGGGCGTCATCCGGCAAAAGCTATTAATCGCATGCCCGGAAGGTTAGACTCTGTTACCACAGTATAGTATCCGATGTGTAGACGTAATCGGCTGGGCGTAGGCAAGGTAGGTGTCGATCAAAGCTCGAAAGATCGCAACGCATCGGATCGCGTTACTAAGTGAGGGGTTCAATGAGTCACCTGGCGAAGGCACACTCCTCTCCGTATCGGCGCTCCTCTCCAGGACATGAAGCTCCAATACGCAATAATATAAGTCAAGCTGCAAGAGGATCCCTATTTCAACCAGAGCACTCCTTCTCTTTTAGCATCTTCTGTCTCGCAATTCCAGAGTCCAGACCGAGATGCGCGGGTGACGAAACCACATAGATTCCCCTGCAGGCCTGCACGCCATAAGTCATGAGTGACTCTATTCCCATAGCGAGTGAGCTTACACCGCGACTTTTCCGCATGTAATTATCAAGTTATTAACTTGTTAAACACAAGGTGGTTCACAAGACTTCACTTGCGACTCGTGAGCCTCATCCACCACTCTCCCGCTCCTACATTATACAGACAACGAGGTTACTCCAGTCACTCGCATGAGTCGCACCTTGATTCTTGATACCTGCCCTCATGGCGTTGAGCTGCCCTTCAGTTATATTTCGATTTATGATACCTCCATATGATGCTTTGTATGTATCAGCGCAACTTACGTGCGTCTTACTAATAAATTACTATTTACTATTCCCCTCTTAGCTTCTGATGGGCGTCCTTCGTTTCATCTGCGTGTAACTGACCAGATGCTCGCGGCTCACCGATATTTCACTCTCAGTCTTCTCCACCCGGTACGTGAGTCGCCCTGCGCAGGTTACGGATGTCTGGGCAACATTGTATCGGCGAGGTTGTCTTTCACGGGTACGCCTTTAGTGCCCGGGCCTCTCTCACATGTCCCGGGATCTCGGGCATCGAAGGCTGGCGGTAATTACGGGATACTTAAATTCCAGGGGCGTTTGTGGCGCCCTTTTTCGTGCCGCCACCCGTCGACAGCCCAGCAGCTGAACAGATATCCTTGTTCCTCTCGAGATCTGATTTCTTTCGTCCGTGTGCCGGATCGGACGAGTCGAGAGATGCAGCGGGGGCTTTTGCCCGGTAGTGAGTGCACGCTAGCAATAGACGCCTAGAAAAATATCTCCAACGCTACCAACGCTACCATCGCTACCATCGCTACCAACGCTACCAACGTTACCATGCATGCGAGGATATATGTACGTAGGAGAGGGGAAGGAGAGTGTAGGGAGGGAGGGTCCAAACTAACGTCTAACGCTAATACCCGTTCCCGATGGACGCCTCCTCGCTTATGATGCACCAATTCGGCTTCGCCAAGACCGCCTTGCATCCTTTCCGCGTCCCCCGCATCGCCCGCGTTGGTTGGCACTCTACCAACTGCTCCAATCTGCTCCAATTAGCGCCTTGATGCTGTGTAACCTGCAGCAATGGGTAAAAAGAGGCTACTGCGGGCTGGTGCAGCAGATATTGGCGGCCACGACCAAATAGAAGCTCGCCAAACGTGGTTGAGCTGCCTGTTTTCCCCCATAGTCGTGAGAAGGGATGGGTGGATGAAGAGAGTTGCTTGGCCACAACCGGCGGTCAAGTCGTTATCGTATTAGTGTTGTCTTATTATAGATACCGATCCCATCCCACTTTCGCTTTCTGGAACGTCAGTAATGCCGGTCCAGCATCCGCACCCTTACTTCCGCTCTACCTTCACTGGGGGCGTGTCACTGCTATGAAAGGGGCGGCTGTGTCTAACTCCACACCTCGAATTTGTATCCTTCATATGTCACTCGCTTTCCCCATGCCTCACGAAAAAACAGTGAGATCTTCACCTCCACGACTCCCATCACGACACGACAAGCGTCCAGAAGCGACCTGCAATACGGTCTCCCAAGGACACAGTTATTGTCAGGCAGGCAGCTGTAACCAACCATAGCGACCGAGACACACCCACGGAGTTAGAAGAGCCTCCTATATAGCTGTTAACGAAGACAAGCCCTGACCGGAGCTCAGGGGGTGAGTCCTGCAGGGATCGGAGTTTGTTCTGCAGCTCCAGAGATCTGGGTCGGCACCTCCAAGGGGTCATGTGGGCAGTGCGCCTGCATACTAAGAACTTCGGTTCGTCGAGGACCTGGTAATGCACGGTAACCCTTGCCCCTTCATCTTTCCCTTCATCCCAGCCCTCTGCGTTTCGGCTCAGCACCACCACGCAAAATACATTCCCTACCCACCAGTGGATGGTGAGAACAGCCAAAGAGCTTGCTCATGGAGTTGAGTCTCTCGAAGTCCATCTGCAGTCACATTCAAGCGGCACAGACGCTCTGGTGGAGGTGCCATGTCCGCCCACTTAGAGGAGTTCACCAACTGGTCTGTGAGGCCCCTGGTACACGGGGCCAGCCCTGTTATTGTTCAGTTCTGACCTAGTTCTCATTCACATTGTGTTCCTGCAAGGCAGAAAATCAGCCAATGAGGAATAGTTATAAAACAGATTCTTTCTTCATTAACCATTGAACCTTACATCGAAAGATCCTCACTGTGTTGCCGACCCCCTCTCACATAAGGTCTACCCTTTTTGAGGCCGCGAAATCTTTCTATTTAAAAAGGCCATCCGCATGCCTTGATTCCACTGGATCGTCATTCAGTCTTCCTCTCCTTTATGTTCCAACACAAACTCCAACATCACCAACACAAGCCCCGTCTCATCTAGCATTCTCACAGTCCCACAACATTCCTCATCAAAAACGCACCAGCCACGCATGTACAAACCCGCCATGTCCGGGACTCAAACCGGCGCTCCTCCTACCGAGGAGGAACGTCGTCGCTTCCTCCAGGACTGGCCCAACATCGCCGGCGTAAGTACTTTCACTTCACCAGGGTTCCCAAGACCTGGTCGCTACCCCTGAATCTGACAACAACGGCTCGAGAGTCATGGCACTAGCTAACAGACTCGCAGTTCGAAGGACTCAAGGAGGAACGTGGCCCAATAGAGCTTCCAGTCTCCGGCGCGATCCCCGCCTGGGCGGCAGGATCGCTCTTCCGAATAGGTCCCGGACCTTCCCAGGTCGAGGGCACTCCGAAGGGCACCCACCGCATATCGCACTGGTTCGATGGCCTGGGCCACGCCCACAAGTTCGAGATAATCGCAGACGACGACGGAAAGGTGCGCGTGATGTACTCCTCCCGGCGCCAGTCCGACACGCTGGTCAACTACATCAAGAAGCACGGGACTAGCGGCCTCCTGAGCTTCGGCCAGAAGCGGGACCCTTGCATCGGCCTGTTCGGCAAGATGATGGTGACGTTCAAGACGGCCACGTCCTTCGACCGAGCCAAACAAGTCAAAAAGGGGCTGGAGAACGTCTCCGTTACGGTCATGAGCGACCCTCCCGTACACGTCGAGAACCTATCCAAGACATCTCGCGCGTCGTTCGTCGGCGGGTCCGCCGACACAGCCATTGCTACTGCCAATGCTGCCACTGCCAGCGCCACGGCTGGCAGCAGCTCAGGCCACAAGGCGGAAAAACCCCTCTGGATGCTCACCGACACGAGCACCATCAGCAAGGTCGACCCCAACACCCTCGAGCCCCTAGGTCTCGCAATGCAGGAGCAGCTGCACCCGGACCTTGTCGGCCCCCTCTCGTGCGCCCACGCAACCAGGGATCCCCTGACGGGCGACGTGTACAACTTCAACCTGGACTTCGGCCCGACGCCGACCTACCGCATCTTCTGCATCCGCGCCGCCACCGGCAAGACAGAAATCCTCGCCAAATTCGGCCACAGCTCCATCAAGGCCATCTACACGCACTCCTTCTTCCTGACGGAGCGCTACGTCGTCTTATGTCTGGCGGGCGCGCGCATCGGCCTGAAAGGCGCCTCGATCCTGCTCAAGGGCAACGTCATGGACGCCATCGAGCCGTTCGACCCGAAGCACAAGACGAAGTGGCTCTTTATAGACCGCACCGCGGCCAAGCGGGGCATCGTGGCGCTGCACGAGACGGACGCGAGCTTCTTCTTCCACTCGGTCAACGCCTTCGAAGGTGTTGTTAAGGATGGAGAAGGAGAAGGTGGAGAAGAGTTAGGCTTCGACACGATCAACTGCGACCTGGTCGAGTACGCCAACTTCGACATCCTGCGGTCGCTGTACTTCGACGCGCTTACAAACCGCGACGGCGCGGGCGACAAGTTCTGGAGCGACGAGACGAGCAGGAAGAACGCCCTGCCGAGCCTAACGCGGTACAGCTTCCGCGTGCCCTCCGCCGCCTCAGCCGGCGCCGGCAACAGCACCGTCGTCACAGGCAACAACCAAGGCGCCAGTATCAGCGGCAAATTCAACCCCGCCAACATCCACCAAGGCGCCGGCCTCAAGCTCCTCTCGATCCGCAGCCCCTCCTGCGGCGAGCTGCCGACCATCAACCCGGCCTACGCCACCAAGCGCAGCCGCTACGTCTACGGCATGTCGACGCGCCTGTACTCGACGCTGAACGACACGGTCATCAAGACGGACATGGACACGGGCGAGGCTCTGTTCTGGGCGAACCAGCCGCACGGCCACACGCCGGGAGAGGCCATCTTCGTGGCGCGGCCCGGCGCGACGGAGGAGGACGACGGGTGTCTGTTGAGCGTCGTGCTGGATGGGCATCTGGAGAGGAGCTATTTGCTGTGCTTGGATGCGAGGACGATGGTGGAGATGGGGAGGGCGGAGTGTGGGTTCCCTATTGGGTTTGGGTTCCATGGGCAGCACGTTGGGAAGACTGGTGGTTCTGGTGATGGTGTAACTGCTGCTCCTGGTTCTGCTCCTGATGAGTAGGGGTTGGCTGATCAGGGGTGACGGACTCGTCTGATTTCTTTATTTCTTTGTGTGCTTGTTCTTTCCTTTGATTATCTGTTTGCATTGTGAGGATATTAGCTGAGGCATGGTATGCCGGCCGGACCCGCCCTAACCCAAACACAAAGCCTGGGGCCGCCACAACACTGTTGGCCTTTCAAAAGAGGCCGCGGAACTATGCGGGAGTAGCATCAAGTAAGTTCAAGTTGTGCCCAGACCTCTAAATGAGAGAGAGAATACCAATCAGGTATGTCTGCTACTAACGCAATATGACCGACCTAGCGTCAACGACGCGGTTGAGGAGTTGGCCATGCGCGGCCTCGCACAGCGAGACGAAACCTACAAGTCATTCTCGATCCACCACCAGGTCCTCAGTTACTACGCTAAAGTGTTCACGCACCTGGAAGATGCTCAGAGAGAGCATATCAAAATTACCGCCAACTTTCTCAATAAAAGGTTTCCAGACCAAAAACACGGCCATGAGACCGAAAACCGCCGCCACTGGCCCGAGTGCATGAGCTACATCCAGCACGTCATCGCCTTGGCGGCTCGCTTCGAAGATCTCGACTACAGGAAGGACTTCAAACCCAAAAGACTCGTGGACTGTACCATCTCAGCCTCCTGGGACGAAGACGTAATAAATGGCACGCACTGTCCGTTTGCGACCACGGGCGAGTTCGATGATCTTTCTTGGTGTCTTTCTTTCGCCGCGTGGTGAGTAGAAACCTACCCAGTACCCAGTACCTAATTACCTACCAACCCCGAGATTCCCAAAGTACTATTCCGTGGGCTAATTACTCAAGCTTGCCATCAGTTATCTGCAGGAGAACGGACTGTTAGATAGCTGCGAGGCCGTGCTCGTGGCGGCGTTCAAAACCTGTGACGCCCCCTCGAACCATGTGGTTTATGCCCGCCTACTCCAGACCGCTGGTCACCTGCAGAAGGATCGTGTCAATCTGGAAGTTGCCTCCGCGTTCTTTGAGTGGTCGAGGGCAATTTACGCGAAAAACATGCTGGGGATGGCTGAGGAATACTCATGCGCTAGCCTGTTCGACAAGAAAACGTTCACGCAAGGTGCCGAGGACACCGCCGAGGGCCCCGACCGGGCCCGGAAGGACCAGAAGATCGAGCTGGTGACGGAGGCTCTCGAGAATTTGAAAGCTAACGCAAAGGAGGTCCTCTACCCCAACGAGAGTGTGTCCGGCCAAAACGACATGCACATACAACTGAGCGACGCAGACGGCGTGTGTGAATCCCCAAGTACGATTTCAGGTTCCCCTATGAGTGTCGAAGAGGAAGAAGAGGCCTAGTGAATAGGCACCACACTAAACATGATCGAGACGAATCGAACCCACAACTAGGCGGGGAAATGTGTCTCACGCAATCGCAGACGCCGCACTTGGATCTCCAAAGCTAAGGAAGGGCGCCCGAGTTTCATTACACTTCGCTCTGTCTTGTCTTATTTGTACCTCCTATTTACTCGCCGCTTTTCTCCTCTATTATTTTGCTTACTCAGTGTCAAAAAGTCTGTTCGTAGGAAAACAAGGCGGAACATTCCGCCCAGTGCCGCCAGCAGTATTCCTCCCTAATCGTTCCTTGTTCTCAACCCCATTTAGCATATGCTCCTCCTAGGCGTTCGTTATTATTAGCCCTATCGAGCAAACAAATGTGCTCCTCCCTGGGCGTTCCATATCATCAGCCCTATTTAGCGAACAGATGTGTATGTTCCTCCCTGGGTATTATCATCCCTATTCAGCAAACAGATGTGTTCCTCCCTGGGCGTTCCTTATCAGCAAACAGGGTGCTATCTAGGGGCCTGTTTGCAGACCTGCTGCATGTACTTGTCCACGCTACGACGGGTATGCTCGGTCGCAATAAGGGCAAACAAATTTCCTAGCTTCCAAATCCTTACGTCTCTGTTCCTTGCGTCGGATAACGTGAGGGTCCGAAGAGGAAGATTCGACTTTTACCGCCCTCTGCGGCTCAGGCGGCATCAATTCAGGGGTTTCAGGAGCTTTCGTGCAAAATTGCACTATATGTCTCTTTAGCTATTGAACGCTCGCCGAATGCTTGGTCGCAGCAGGGGCAAACGAACCGCCTTATTGCCAAATTCTTCTTTTTCCGTTCTTTGGATCGGATATTGTTAATGGTTAATGGTTAATGGTTTATTTAACGTCCGAGGGCTGTCCAGGCCCGACCTCCCGAGGGGTATAGGACGTGCTAGCGGCTACCTAAACTCGGCAGCTAGCATTTCAAACCCTTAGCCCTTGCGAGCCTAAGGCACACCTGTAGTGCGCTCCGCTTTCCGGTCTCCGCATAGGTTGAGCCCGGCACTCGGCCAATGTTTGTCTGCGCGTGCGCTGATCTGCTTTATGGACATGAAAGAGATCAACCTGATGCCGTTGCGGCGGGGTGTTAAGTTGGCCAGCAGACAGCTAGGCCCTGGCGCTCAGCGTCTGGGGCAGATATCTGTGAAGAAAGCCGTTTTCTCCACGAATTCCTGGAAGAGCAAAGGCTCTCCCAGTAGGCGGCCTTGTCCCGCTCTGGCGGGGGGTCAGTGATAGGCCAAAGCTTGCGTTTGGCCCAGGCTTTAGTGCAGTGGACTGGGTGGGCTGGGGTTTTT
>PYST01000427.1:3273-29709 GCA_003049485.1 Ophioceras dolichostomum | reverse complement strand
AATGAAAAGCCAACAACAAAACGTGACTCTCGACCGGCAAATGAGGATGGTGCTTTATCTTCAGGGCAGATGCAAAATCTCCAAAGAAGCATTCCTCACAGTCGAGTCAGTACTATTTAGCGGCGGCAGGCATAGCATTCCCTTCAGGTTTCCTACTCCTCAGCCATTCTTCCCGACAAACCAGTTGAAAGTGAGGAGCGGGAGGAGTCCAAACCCTTACTTTGTCGACCAAGAAACGAGGCTGTCTGTCATTTTTTCAGACTCAGTGAAAGGCTCACGATGTCCAAGTAATATAAGGCTGTGTCAGCGATACTATCACGGGGGGCTGTCCCCCCGCCGGTCATATGTCAGGGAGGCCGTCAGTATCGGCCAATCCTCCGGCCACCTCAGTCTTCCCTGAAGTCCTCAGAAGCCCCTCAACTGCCAATAGATCGTGTACTTGATCCAGTGAAACGAAAGCTTCAAAACTCTCCCCGGATTCTGTCCAGTAAGGGAGACGCCCACAAAGATTTCACCACCCCAGTCAGGCTTTTGTGATATCTCGACCCTCAATCTTGACTGGCGAGCAGCGAGAATGGAATTTATTTTTTCTGGCTTGACGAGTGACACCCCTGTGATACCGCAATTACGTAGTTCAGCGTCTAGTACGTCAACTTCCCCCGTTCACCCTGGTCTGTCGGTCAACACACTGATGAGGCGCTAGTAAATATAAGAGGGCGCTTTCGCCCCTAGACTCGAACCGGCCGTAATGTCTCCTCCATGCCTCCTCCAGGTAACGGAGATGTCGACGAGCCAAAGTACCGCTCATTCAGTATGGAGGGGACACAGGGGACGAGAGAGACGCAAACCGCGCGTCGCGCCGAGGGGCGAATCCACCGTCAGGGATGGATGCCGCCCGCGCCTCTCCCGATGACTCGGCGGCAAAGCATCCTGAAATATACAGTTAGATACAGCTGGTTCCTCATTTTCGTCGTAGTGTTCCTTCTCAGCCTTGGGTTCACACGTGGGCGGAGCCTGTGGACCAGGCTCTGGACTGTTAAACTTCGCCTCGTCCTTTGTTTTTCGCTATCTCCGCCTCTCCGCCGCCTTCGTCGGCTACATCCTGCACAAACCCGTCATGCCCTCCGACTTTCCTCCCGAGGGAAGAAAGAACATCCCGCCCCCCGAGGAGGCGACGATCATCGTACCCGCCGTCGCGCCCAACAGCCTCGGCATGAAGCAGACCCTGCGCTCCTGCCTCGACTCCGGCGCGAAGCGCGTCATCGTCTGCGTGGCCATCGCCGGCTGCAGCGAGGCCGATGTCAAGGCGTTCCAGGCCTTCGTGGAGCGCTCGGACAGGGTCGACGTCAAGGTCGAGATCGTCCGGGCCGAGAGCGTGGGCAAGTGGTGGCAGCTCGCCCAGGTGGTGCCCATGGTCGAGACGAGGATCACGGTCCTCGTCGACGACCACGCCACCTGGCGGAAGTGGAGGACCCGCCCGGACGGGAAGGATGAGGACGACGGCGTTTTTGAAAATCAACTCGAGGACAAGGCTGGAGAGCAAACACCGAAAGACTTCCTGCGCACGAACTTGGTTCCGTTCGGGGATGACGCGGTGGGCGCCGTGTGCATGCCGAAGCGGGTGTATCGCGTGAACTGCAAGAAGGCCGGCCGGTGGCCGTGGCAGTGGCCGTGGCTCCGCGGCGGCGTGTGGGCCGACTTCAACAACTTCATCGGCTGCATCTACCTGGAGCGGCACAGCTTCGACCTGGCGGCCTCGCTCGAACTGGGTCGACGGGTGCGTATTCGTCGTGTCGGGCCGCACGGCGCTCTACTGCACCGCCTTCCTGCAGTCCCCGGGCCTCATGCGCGAGTTCTCGAGCGAGTTCTGGCTGGGCACCACCACCGTCGGCCCGATCGGGCCCGGCGGCGGCAACTTCCTGACCCGGAAGGTGTTCGCCCGCGGCGGCAGGATCGTGTTCCAGCGCGACCTGGACAGGGGCGTCATGCACACCCTGCTGGGCGTCGAAGGCGGCTGCGGCAAGCTGAAGCTGCAGATGCTGTGGTGGGCGCGCACCACATTCCGGTCGAACGCCACCACGCTCCTCGCGGAGGAGAACAGGTCCGTGTTCAGGAACCAGCCGTGGTCCGTGTACGGCGTGCAGATCGCCATCGTCGTCAACTTCGCGCTGTTCTGGGACGCGGTGATCACGGCGTCCGGCTGGCTCTCCGGAGTACTGGGCGGCGGCGGCGGCGGCGGCGTGTGGTATCTTGTGGGCTTCATCCTGGCCACGAAATCCATCAAGCTGTGGAGCCACTTCAGCCGCTGCCAGCGTGACATCCCATACTTCCTCTTTTATGTGCTCTTCGCTTGGTACCACTCCTGGATCAAGTGGTTGGCCGTCACTTCTCTGCACGATGTGAGCTGGGGATCGCGGCCTGGCGTCGACGAGGCGAGGAAGGCGCAGGAGGAGGCGCGGGAGAAGAAGAATAACAAAGTACTAAGCTCGGAGAAGTCGGCGGCGACGATGGCGTTGACTTTTTATTTAAGTTTTAAAATATTATAAATAATTTGGTTCATAGTATATAGGAATACTTTCAGATGAAAAAAAAGCAGTGCCTTGTTGCCCCAACCTCGTCTTAACAGCGACTCAGGCCCGGCAACCAGCACCAAGAGACTCGCCCCAAACCGTCCTTGGAAGCTTCGTAGTAAAACAAGCGTCTCCCGGAAAAAGAGCTCGCGTTGGCTTACCGAAATTAAGCCCAGTTGGATCCGAAACAAAGCTGCGAAGTCGTTTGGCCCAGGGGTGAGTGAGTACCCCGAAACAGTATAACCTAGCAGGTGGCTAGGCCACGGCCTAGTACTTTGATTCCTTCTTATAACAAAGAATTCCAAGTTGCTTACAGACAGGTACCTCACTACTATTTTATGGCGGCACCTTATCTGCTATACGCTCGTTCCTCCCAGGGTCCTGTTTCTGCCACAGGCAAAGTTTAATTACTGAGAGGAAGTTAAAAAGGCGGGTACAGGACGATGAGGCACCGTTCATCATGCAATGTTTGGTTTTCTTGAGACTCCTCTCAGAATTTTTGTGTAGTAGTAGTACTGGATAGGTCTGACTGATGGTCGGGTTATATGCGATACATAAGAGGCCACAGAAAGAGGTGGAAATTACAAAGCTACCCCGCCTGACTCAACCCACCACCAGGCTGACAGACCTCTCTTGCTCATGCCCGACAAGAAGAAGCCGGCACCTTAGTTCAATCATCAATCCCGTGCTATCTGAGTCCGATTGCACATATTGGGGGTGTGCCGGGCCATGCAGATTGTGGTTTAGACGCAAAGAAGGCGCTGAGATTGTCTCACAGGAAAGTGACCTCACCTCAGCAAACGCCGCTCTGAGTTCCTCTAGGCACATACCAGGTACATTCCAGTCAGGCCAGATGGCGGCAACAACAACAAGCACATCAAACGGCATTCCAACTCCAAAGAGGCCCAACTTCGCGACGCCTCTCCCACAGTCCCCCCGATCAGACATCCTGGAATGGCGCTTCCCGCCGCCCCACAGCCAGTACGTCCTGACGGGCCGGTCGCGGGCGGCGTGGCACACGTCCTTCGTCATCCCGCAGCTGAACCTCCTGCTGGACGCGGGCCTCTGCGTCAACAAGCAGCGCCCACGCCACATCTTCCTGACGCACGGCCACTCCGACCACACGCTTCTGGTCCCTGCGTTTATCGACCGCGGCGACCCGCCGGACATCTACTGCCCCGCCGAGATGGCGGGCGTGCTGGACGGCTTCGTCAACGCTAAGACGCTGCTCAGCGAGGGCGGGCTGGTGGTCGCTGGCGACGACGAGGATTATGCGAGGAAGCAGCATGGTCATGGTCATGGCGATGATAGCGATCGCGATCGCGATGATGATGATGATGATGATGATGATGATGATGATGATGATGATGATGATGATGATGATGATGGCTGCGAGGAGGAGGAGGGGGTGGGGGTGGACGGGGCAGCAGAGGACGGTGTAGAGGAGAAAGAAGGGGAAGACGTCGTCGAAAGGAGAAAGACGAAGCCGAAGAAGCCAAAACCAAAAACAGAAGCAAAACCCTTCACAGGCAAAGGCAAGCGTCCCAAAGGCCGCGGCCTGCTCGACACGCACATCACGCACGGCCTGCAGCCGGGCGACGTCGTCACCCTACCGCGCGCCCCGAAGATCACAGCGACCGCCTTCCGGTGCGACCACACCGTGCCGTGCCTGGGCTACGTCTTTTCGCAGACGTCCCGAAGGCTCCTGCCTCAATACGCCGGCCTGCCCGGGACGGAGCTCAAGCGCCTCCGCGATTCGGGGGCGGCCATCTCGCACGAGGCTTCCACTCCCATCTTCGCGTTCCTGGGCGACACCACTGCGTCGACGCTCGCCGAAGAACCCGAGTGGCTTAAGAAGGGGATTCCCGTGGTCATCACCGAGTGTTCGTTTTTGCACGAGGAGCATCGTGCGCAGGCTGACAAGACGAAGCATACTATTTGGGCGGAGATGGAGCCTGTGGTGAGGAGGTGGCCGGGGACGGTGTTTGTGCTGACGCATTTTAGTTTGAGGTATGGGGAGAGGCAGGTGAGGAGGTTCTTTGAGGAGATGGAGGATCCGCCGGGGAATATTGTGGTTTGGGCGGATGGGGAGGCCGAGTAAGGGAGGCTGAGGGAGGTGAGGGTCTGTGATGGCTGGGTTGGTGGGTCGATGGACGGTCCGGTTTGTGGTGATGATCTGTAGTGCGTTTTTTCTTCTGAAGATGTTAGCCTTTAGATAGCTTTTCAGGATAGACCTCCTAGGTGCAGGCGGGCAAACGTAGAGAGGCAGGCAGAAACGGCGTACTTGGTTGGGTTGGCAACGCCCCTTGACGTTAGGGCAGCACCTCATTCATTGCCTCATACGGTACCTGAACCTCGGATTCCCGAGACGCTTAATATTTCTTGGCTACCGGTGCGGGCCGCCGCCGCCTCCGCGAACCTCCATCTGCTGTACGACGGTGTCGGCCCGGGAGTGCGGGCGAGCTGTGGCGGGATGTCAAGCTCTGTCGGTTGCGGACTACCTCTCCCTGGACGCCTCAACATGGGATTCGCATTGGGAAGCCTGATCGCGACCGACCGACATAACCCCGGACTGGCTGAGCGAGCTGACTTGGCGAGTTATTCCTACTTCTGAGTGCTCCATCTGTCTGGGCACACGCAGACCAAGTTCGTGCATAGTGATGAGTGAGAGTCTAGATCGAGGGGAAGGTGGTCTTGGTCAGAGGGTGGCGAGTGGGAGAGCGTTTCTGAGCTGGGTCTGTTTTTATCGCGCACAGTTCTTGTTGTTTACAGTCCGAGCATGTGAGTATTCACCCTGGGATTCCCCGCCGTTGAGCTCACCTCGCGCCGTGATTTGGATTTTGGCCGGATATTGGGATAGAAGCGAACGTTGCATGAGGGCCATGTCACCAACCCTTGTCCTAACAAAAGGGTCCATAGGGTTCTGCCCCGCGCAAAGTCTAGACCACCAGGAACAGAGAACCCAGGGACATGGAACAACAGCCAGAGCCTAGCGGCTTACTAGTATACGTACGGCAGCTGCTAAGGTCTACTAGAATCATCCTGCACTGGCTTCCCCCCAGCGACCATAACTTCAGGCGTGAAACACAAGACAGTATTGCACGACGATGTCCATAGCCCACAGGCGACCATCGCGGGCGAGTCTTCTTCTAGCCCCGATTTTTCTCGTTTACTTACCGCTCTCTCGGACTCGAGGATCGCCGTTCGACCTTTGGAAGCCAGCCGCGAGGGACCCAAAAATAGGAGAGGAAACGCCCAAACGTCCGAACGGGCGCTAGATGGCTTGATGAGATAGGAGAAATGCCAAAGGATTGAGCAAACAAGCTTCGAGGCGTTCGAGGTAGGAACCGCAGTGGGCACCCCCAGATCTGCCCGCAGGCTCGGCTTGTTGATGCTTGATGATGACATGGCGAGAGGGACCCTTGAACTTCCGAATCTTTCAATTGATAGATGCTGGTGACTGTTGTCATTTTTGGAAAGTCGCGGGCCCCGCATCTCCTGTATCCCTCCTGTCAGCGGTCGCGGCCGGTGAAAGCGAACAGGGCGAGTGAGATCTAAACTCGCGACTTCACAACGGCTGCTTCCATAGGTGCTCTATCCACCAACCCTTGGAGAAGAAGAGATGTGAAAGCTGAGCAAACGACCTCTGCTATGGCCTGGTAATTTTAATCGACTGCACCATACCCAAGCCACAACCGTGGTGCCGATCGATAGTATACCGTCACTCGCCGCAGATGGAACCAACGGTGAGGCTCTAGTCGATTCATCGTGGCACCCGGGCGCTTTCCAAGTCAATGAACTAACGTTGCTTGGGCCGTCCCAAGCCTCCTCTCGGCATTTCCCGTGACTTTCCCTTCGGAGCCATCCGCATTTCTTGCCCATAGAAGTAACCGAGATATCTTCTGGAGCAGTAGCGATCTGATCTCCCAGCCGAAGCTGACGATTTGCGCCGACCCAGGAATATCAACACAGCTCGGTTATCAGACCCTTCCTAACTGGTAGGCTCTAGCCCCAGTCTCGGGGAAATGCTCTCGAATCCATCTAGGACGAGGCATTTAGCGTCAATATTGGGGACAGCCACAATGCTTGATGACCGACCTCAAGGCGACAATGGCAAAGGGGATATAAGTATGTTCTCGAGGGCTCTCCTTCTCCCCTCGACTGGACTTCTCTCTCTCCACCCGCCGCCGAGGTCATCAAAACAACTCTTTCGTTTCCCTACTCTCTTTTCGCTTAACGAGACTTCTCGTTTCAACAGACAGCTTCCGTTCTCTCCCTCTCTTCTTGATATTCTTTGAAAGACGATTTTCTTGTTCCAACCACCAACCACAATATCAAAATATTTTCTTCATTCTTTTCCAAACTATTAACATGACTTTCCCCTCCGTCGCCAAGGCCGCGACCATCGGCATGGTCCTCCTGTCCGCCACTGCTCTGGCTGCCCCCGTCGCCAAGGATGCCTCCAAGGACATCACTGCCCGCAACGCCGAGATCGCTGTGAGTAATACAACCACCCACCCTAGCTTGACACAATGCGCGGGTATCCGTAAGGGAGCACTAGCTAATCACCTTCCCATCACCCCATACAGGCTCGCGCTGTCAACCTCGACGCCGGCCTCACCGAGGGCACTCTGATCGAGCGAACGCTGAAGCTGCTGAAGAGCGGGAAGGGCAAGAAGGGTAAGAAGGGTGCCAAGAAGGGCGCCAAGAAGGGCGGGAAGAAGGGCGGCAAAGGTGGCAAGGGCGGAAAAGGCGGACATGGCGGCGGCAAGGGTGGTGGGGAGGATGGCCAGAAGGGTGGTGACGGTCAGGACTACGGACACGGCCAGGGTCAGAGCCAGGAGGGTCAGGGCTAGAAGCTAGGTGCCGACAACAACGACATCTGGCTCCCTGTTGGTGGCGCGGATCAGTCAGCTGGCAAATCCCCCACCGACGACGCTCTCGGCTCGTTCCTCCCCAATGCTGGAGGTCAGGCGACTGGCAGCTCCCCCACAGATGCTATCGGTTCGATCCTGCCCGGCCCTGGTGTTGAGACCGGTGCCGACCAGGGCCAGGACGAGGTCTTACCCCGCCAGGAGGAGGAGATCCATGACGCCAAGGACTCCCTCGACGACGCTGGTGAGGCTGATGACGCCGACGAGGCCGATGCCGATGAGGCTGTTGCTGACGAGGACGATGTCGACGGCGAGGATGGGGACGAGATCGAGATCCCCTTCATCCCGGTCTCCAACTCTACTGCTCTCGTCATCTAAGTCTTAAGGAAATTGCAGAGACAGGTTTCTGACGGGGTGGGAAGGTATGGGCATCAGTTCGTTCGGTCCTCTGTTTGGCCACGGCCGGGAGTTCTAATTTGGACGCTTGCTTGGAGCTGACAGGTATTAGCGGGCAACACACCTATCTACCTACCCCTACTTGGATTCTCCACCTTCCCTTTTGTTGAACTTTTTCATTTATTACTAGGCCTTCCACAATCGCCGCTTTCTGGTGGTTTTGGGTCGTTCACTAGGTGCTACAGAGTTCAAAAAAGCAATACCTTCGCTGGTCTCACGTTCGTGGCATCAATGCAACTTCCTCGGTGCGAATCGTATCATCGCCCGATGACGAGGAGTGCCGCAACGCCATTCTTTCCGGGGAGCCAGCATCTCCGCTGACTCGGGCTTCTCGAGGAGTCGCGGCGGTTGTTGACGTACTCTCACTCACACATTTTCTCTGTTCGCTTCAGCTGGAGCAAACCCCAAAGCCGGAACTCGACTTAATGTGGCATTAGTATTGATCTACAGTCCATACCAGGCTTCAATATAGTCTCGATGTCGATCTTCACCTGTATGTCATAGCTACAGGAGCAGACAGTCGGTGGGTCGGTCAGTCAGTGATTCTTGGCAGCCCGTAGGTAGGGCTGAACCGTCCAGTCTGGCACCTTAAAAATAGGCTCGATGAGCCTCAGGGGCATCCCACGCGAGCTCCATCTCCTATCCGTGTCATACTCCAGCTGTCTGTCCATCAAGCAAGAATTTCGCACTGCTCAACTGAAAACAACTGGGGAGCTCGGAGTGGACTGCTTCCTCTAATGTACTTTGCCGCTCTTCGGGCGTGGTATGGGCAATGACTCGAGCCCTATCATAGGGCCAGCCAGCCCTGTCTGGTCTGGTAATGACATTTGGTGGAGCTCGGGTAAACCGCCGACGGGATGGACATGGCGAGAGTCACGAGGACCTGTCAAGACGAGAGCAATGAAGCGGGAAAGTGCCCATGAAATTACAGTTGGTGGAGACGTCCTAAGCATAGATACCGGGCGAGCGGTCCAGAGCTGCACAGGAGGGAGAATCAGCCCTGCGCTGTCAGGGAACGTCCTTTTCCGCTCTATACAAATGGCCTTCGTCTTGATGACCCCGCGACTTACCCGTTAGAAGACTGAGTACGGCACCTCTCTTTAGGATAAGTGAAGAGGGGCAATCGAGCAGCAGGTCCGAAGCTTCGAGCAAGGAGAACCCCCGAGTGCCTTCACCAGCCCTCGATACAGAACAGAGCGGGTTACCCAACATCGTGAGCGCTATAGTGTCGGTCCACGGAGAGTTCGTCCAAGAAGAGCACGACCCCGCAGAGGGACGGCGACGCCGTGAAGGTCGAATACTTCGCCAAACTTCCCGACGAACCACAAGCTGCAGTTCACCGACACCGCTGGGGTCAAGCACGCCGTCAACGACTGGGACGCCATGCCGCAGGCCGCGAGGGACAGCAGCCTTGGCAAGGCCGCCACCTGGGCTAGACTTGGGGAAGGTGGACAGCCACTAGCTCATCACATTTGGTGGGACTGGGAATCTTAGGCACCTACTTACGGGCGTCTCTAAGAATATTAGGTAAACCTTCTTTCTGTTTTTGTTTTGGGGGATATACGGCGTACCTTTATTTGGGTAGGACTGCTGTTGGCTTTTGATATCTAGTTGTCTGAAGGAGGATAGGGAAGGTGATTTGTTGGCGAACAGGGTTTCCACAGTTGATGGCTTCGGAGTGCATTCGTCTCTTTTTTTCTGACTAGCAATCGGCGTCTTCGACTCATCTTCGCTCTTTTTGCTCTCCTTAGATGCGCACACATGAGGCTCTCAGTGGGTTATAACCGACCCAAACCCGCGGTTCTCGATATTGCGAGTAGGGGTCCCTCCCGTGTCGAGACCCTTCAGGTGTAGCCAGGGGCTTGGCAGACGTCTCAGGGGTATCACGTGCTCAATACGGCTAGATGCGGGGAATTGTCGTGCCAGCTGCTCAAAAATCCGACCTGCGCTGTTGCCTCTGCCTCTGCGAACCCCGGAAAACAGCAGGCGCGGCGTTGGGCGGGGTTGTATTCCTCTTCCAAAAACACCATTCCGAAAACTGCAACATCAGGCCATTATGTGCATCCATCGAGATCCAGACTTTGGGGAAAACGCGGTGCTGTCCGCGAAGGTCTTGTCGGTCGACCGGCGGAGGGGGGGTTGCCCTGTGGAGAACCCTGTCCACGCCGCCGAACGATTCAGCTTCAGCGGGGTAAATTGCCAAGATTGCTTGGATCAGTGGGGTCTTTCGGGGAGGTGACTGTGACAGTCCAGCGATGTGCGCAGGCCATTGTAGCGCATTCTCGGGTGGCAGCCTATCGTCGAGTGGGAATTGCATACCAGTCATCAAGACGCATATTAGAGTGACACAGCGGGTCTGGTCGTTGCACGGTCGAATCGACACAAAAGAATTAGCAATTGGGGCTCTTTCTGCGCAAGCACTGGGCTGGTCATCTGCGGCACATGCACTCTGTGATCGATCCTTTTGCCCTGAAAGAAGCGAGGCGGATTGCCGGCGAGCCGCTGCATGTAAAAACAAGGCCATCCCGGGTTTGGCCGACCGACTGTCTGTCTGTCATTCGTTTGCCGATCTGACTTGTGGCAAGCGACGAAGAAAGGAAAAGAAAACACAGTGAAGTAAAGAGAAAGGGACGTCTGTACAGCTTCTTCGACATATAACGACAGTATTCTCAATCGGAAGAAGGGAACAGCATCCTCGATGACAATCCCCTCACCCAAAACGCAGTGTGACGAAGCTTGAGGGACGTGCCACCACGTGCAGGCCTCTGTTGCATTCCCCAGGACCCGACGAATCCATTATGACGAGGGAAAATCGGAACCAGAGCAGCAGCCACACAAACTGACCCAACGAAGACGGGTGTGGTGGGGCCTTATGCGGCCTCTATGATCCTTCACAGCAGCCAGGCGAAGAAAGGGTCGAAGAAGTCAAGTCCATCCGGAGAGAGCGCCTGGAACACAAAGCGCGCCATTTCTTCGAGGTGGAAAGCGAACCCGAGAGGGGAAGACTTGGCGCTCACGACGGAAGTAGTCTCGCGCTCGAACTAGCAAGACGAACCACAGTGCAGCACAACAACACCACCACCACCATCACCCACCACCACATGCCCGAACGACGACGAACAACGGTGCCCGTGACGAAAAGAGCACCAGCGCCGAGGAGCCCGAGATAGCTCCAGCCCACCAGCACCACCACACCTCCTCCATCGACCGATCGCCCGCCGCGCACCGGCTACTCGGAGCGAATCAGTACTAGACCAAACCCCCTCAACTCAACTCCTCCTCGACCAAATCCCGCAACCGATCCGAGCCGACAAACAGACTGAGCCTTGCAACTTGACATTAATCGTCCGAGACATAAGAGTGCCTCCCGCTCTCCCGCTCTGTTGCCTCCACCTCCTCCACCTCGTCGACCTCCTCGCGACTCTCGCGACCTCGCGATAGGCACACCTAACCCACCTACGCCTCTTGAAGTCGTCGAAAGTCGCGCACCCCGCCGCCGAACATCTCCCTCCCTCTCGCCCAACATGCCTTCCCAACGGCCCTTCTTCCTCTCCACCGTCTTCGCCGCCTTCCGCCAGCAACAGCCCAGCCTAGCCGCGACGTCCTCCGCGGCGGCGACGAACCAACACCAGCCTAGCAAATCGACATCGACGACGACGTCGGCCTACTCGACCTCCGCCACCGCCGCCGCGCGATCCATGGCCGCCTCCCAGTCGGCAGCCACCGCGGCGGCGGCGGCGGTGGCCACAGCATCGTCGTCGTCCGCGACAACTACGTCATCGCAACAACAGTCACAACAATCATCACAGTCACAGTCACAGTCATCATCACCACAACAATCATCACGAACATCACCGGGATCAGGCCCGATCCCCGTCCCAACCCGCTCAGGCTCCGGCCGCCGACGCGGCAGCGACAGCAGCACGGAGGGCTTCCGCAACGTGCGCGGCGCGGACAAGTGGTACGTCGGCGGGCGCACGGCCACGGGCGAGGAGAGGTTCTTCAAGCTGGGGGTCATACGCCGCGTGCGGAGCGGGGACAGGCTGAGTTTGGATCGGTTGAGTTTATGAGACGGACTGATGGACGGACGGACGGGCGGACGTATATTCCGGCCTCTCGGAAGCGGAGGCCCTTCCGTCCCCCGGACCGACCCGACCGGACTGGCTAACGGTCGGTCGGCTGCCTGCCTTGGTCCGCTCTACTATATTTCGTTCACGACGATGTGGTCTTAGGAGGCGGAGGGGAACCTCGCGGCAGTCTCTCTCCCTGATCTGCGGAATCTTTTTTAACGACGGCGGGATCATTCATCATACACGGCGTTCATGAGAGCACGGCAACGGGTTTGTTTTACGGGGGCGTGATATTTCTTCGGTTTATTGACGAGAAATGGCATGGGGAATGGGTACTTAAGGGAACGGGAAAGGGAAAGCAAAGGGTTCTAGGATAGGGTCGGACCCCGATTGGAATTAAAGGCTCCACAGGAGCGATATGGACAGCCAGGAGGATGGCAGCCGCCCGCTATAGGATGTCCCAGGAGATCTGTAGCCAGCCAGCCAGCGGCGAAGATAGAGATGCCTCTGACCGGAGGGGGAGATGAGCTCCCGTTCCAACGAGGTACCTACCTCATCACCCACTCTGAAAGCGGAGGTGGGTATAGATACAGTCAGTCCAGTCGGGGCAAAATTGGATAGAGGGGAAAAAAAAAAGATACGGCTTGCTACACGCTGTCATTACTTTCCTTGTGCTATTGCCTGCGGTGTGCGAGGCACGACATCGCAACGAAGACGGGTGGGTATTCACGCATACCACGTACCAGATCCGGATCGGAGTCCGAACACTTGTGCGGGCGAGTGATAATGAGCGATCATGCGGCAGCACGTATCTTCCTGTCCTTCCTTCATCTCCACGGTTGACTGTGAGGAAGCTGTGAGTGGGGGTCAAGACGAATCGGAGAAAGGAGCGAGGGAACGAGTATGAGTGATAACACGGGTGCGGCTTTCGTGCGTGCCTGCGCGATTTTTTTTTTGATTTTTTTTTTTTGATTTTTTTTATATAATCATAGGGATTTTCCAGAGGACAAAGTGAGGAAGGCGTTGCGTCACCACCCACACCTGAACAACCCTGGGAGGCACAGATACTCCTTGATGGATAGAACTGGGCCACGTGGGGCAGGACGGTGGTGAATCGGATGGAATTTATCGAGCCGCCGCAACCCCATTCTGCCAATTTCAGGATGCCTATTCCGTCCAGTCTTCCCTATGAGATGGGCCGGCTAATTGACAGCCCCCAGATCTTCGCCGCTACCACAAATAAAACAATAAGTGAACTGTACCTTGATATGGTTACTCACCACATGAACCTCTGCAGCCTCCCATCGTCCATCAGATTGCCCTCCGCATCCCTCCAGTAGTAAGGCCGATAGAGGAACAGGTACATGGTAGCAAGGTTGATGACCACAAACCAGACCGTCTCGACCAGCAGCCGCAGGTCGACCTTCCTGCCTAACGCACGCAAGGCTCCTCCTCCTAAGATACCATTGCCAGCGGGCCGCATACTACCCTCCTCGTTCGCGACGCCATCGCCACTGGATGCTGTTGGTGTCCAAGCTGGGACGAGGAGCCGCCACATGATCCAAGGCACGATGAAGTAGCGCGGTTCGACCAGCGGTGCCGTCACGAGCGACAGAGCCGTGGCGAGTAGCCAGAGAAGCGCGGTGGAGAGAGGTTGGGAACGCTGTGTGGTCGTGATTGAGGAGGGGTGATCCAGCATGGTGGCCCCGGCGGTGGCGGCGGCGGCGGATGGTGAGATCCCTAGCTGGACGGATGTAGGTGAGCGGGCAGTCGGCAAGCTGCTGGGTTCAACTTTGGCCTTGCGCTGGAAGGGGGAGGAGAACGGTGCGTTCTGCCATCGTGGCTGCTGTGACGACTTCAGCAGCGTGGATGACGATGACGGTGGTGATGATGGTGTGCCGCCTAGAAGTCGCCAGCATAGATTCTGGCAGACCACATAGGCGGGGATCAAGAGATACCGGATGGTGGGCCTCCGGATCGTGTATCGGAAGATGTAGAACATGTAGTGGCGGTTGTCGGCGAGTGTGAATGGGTGGACTATGGTGTTATTCGCGACGATGGCGGCGGCGAGTGGTAGGGAGACGTACCACACCGCGATCGACCAGTTGGATTTGTAGTGGTTGGATAGCGACTGCAGCAGCCTCATAGTCAAGAGGCGGGGTCGTGGCTGGGGTTGTTGCTGTTGCGTGCTATTTTGGGATGGGTCTTTATGTTGTCCGCGTTTTAGGCCGCTGAGGTAGGCGATAAAGGACGGCACACATGAAAGGAGTAGAGGGGCAGAGAAGAAGATGAACATGGGCCACATATACAGCATCTGCGCCAGGTGAATGGTCGCGACGTGGTTCGATTTGTCCCCTGTATTGGGTGCGGATGGATTAGTGATAGGGTAGGTAGATAGGCATATAGACAAACGAGAAGAGGAAAGACCGTACCCAGCACGACACCGCCATTCCACGCGACGAACCCGCCGAAAAGAGCAAGGACGCAGACGTGCGGCCAGACCTGTCTGAGCACTCGAGGCAGGTTGCAAACAGCGGCAGCCGCAACACTGATGACCAACCAGACAACATCTGCAGGGAGGAAGTGACGGGAGGGTTACAAGTCAGCTGGGTTCACAACTTTGCGGCAGACATGACAGCGTTTCGTACCATAAAAAGTTGCTGTGCTCAGAGGAGGGTCGTGGATGTTGCCACCCGCGTAGAGTTGGAAGTAGGTCTTGAGCACAGAGACCGAGACTGCGCAATCGTACTCCTTGGAAACTGCGTTCTCCGGGAGTTCGCGTGCGAGGCTCTTGATCGCGTAGACGACCTCTAGTCCGCCAAAGTAGACCACGACCCAGAAGACGTTGGTCTGGCGCATCCAAAGGGTGGCGACTCCGTAGACGATTGTAAGAAGATCGCTGCGGAGGGACGGCTCCGCGCCGCATGGAGCAGAGACCCGTTGGAGGTGGTGGCGGTATGCCCACATGACCGATGCCGTCGACCATGGATCCGTGTAGTAGATCCCAGAGAAGAAGAAGAGGACGGGGAAGAGAGCGACGTTGAACGCCGTGTGGAGACTATACATGGAGACGGTGCCGGCCGGCGCATTGGATGCTCTCTCTTTTCCAGTGGTGGTGGCTGCGCTGAGATTCTGAGTCCTGCCATGTTCATCAGAGCTCTGTGTCTCGATGAGATGGCGGCACCAAAGCGCCAGGCCCGCGACGACGACGGTCGCGAGGGCGTTGGTTTCTCTGAGAATGGAGGTCGCATATTCCACTACTGGACGCCCAGCGGACACGCCCGGCGTGAGAATACGTGCCCCTTGTTCTATCTTCACCAATGCATAGCTGATGAGATAGCTATTGTAATGAACGCCTCCGGTTAGCGATGAGGGGTAAGGGCCCTGAAAAGGGGCAACAGAGGCACACGAAGAGGGTTCTCATACAGTCCTGGAGGCGTAGTGATCTTGTCATCCCACTCAGACCATTTCCCCTCAAGATACCTGGTGGCTTGGGGGATGTGGAACACCTCATCCTGTGGCGGGTTTGGTCATGTCAGCCTTGGTCTTGATGATGCCTGGGAACATGGGTTTCAGGGGTTGCACAGACCAGGTACGGCTCCGGAACAAGACGATTGACCACCCTGAACCAGACCCACGGCAGGGCGATAGTGAGCGCCACTAGAAGGCGCGGTGAGAATCCAGAGAGCCAAGGAACATGACGCTTGAATCGAGTGAGCGGAGTCCCGAAGATGACCCAACAGGCCAGCGGTAGAATCACCGTGAGCAGGTTGGGCGCCGTGAATTGAAGCAGAGCCATGATGAGCCACGGGGTTGACGGTTACCGAAAACCAACGCAAGCAACAGAATGAAGGAAAAGAAGAGATAGCGGTCCTAGAAGAGATGACATGAGTCTCCGCGCACGCTCTGAATAGAGCTCGCCTAACCAAAGGTGAGAGTGAGCGGTTCCTTGAAGGATCCTGTCGTCGAGTTGTCGACAAGTGGATTCAAGGTTGTGATGATAATGCCAGATTTGGGGCTGAGCACGGACCAGATTGGAGCTTGATAGGTGCGATTTCACTGAACAACTTCACTGCGGTGACACAATAGGATGTAGAATTCTGCGGAGTTTCACAACCTGGGGAGGATTCCGTGAAATGCCTTCCCCGGATTAACGTGGCATGGCACAACGCAGTTTCGTTCGATAGGTGCATAGCAACCCTGCTCTACAGAGCTTTTGTTATTCGCGTCTACGATCCAGCCGGCAGAGGCAAGTAGCCGGCCATGTCGCAGAAAGGGGGGGAAGGCATGCTGTAGGAGTCTATTGGTTGAGTGATCGTTATATACAAACAAACTCGTACATGAACGTTCTTTGCTTTTCTTTCGTCTTCGAGTCTATGGGAGAAACAAACTCGACCTTTCCTCCCCGTCTTTGACTTGTCTACTCCGTACCCATTCAAGTACCCATGACACCGCCAGTGATGCAAACAAAGGATCCACGAAGGACGATGATTTTAGAATGGCTTCAGGAACGGTTGGTTAGCACAGAATCACCGGCCGCACACCAACAAATCAACTAGGGAACGCAGACTCACGTTGTCCGAGGCGGGGATGTCCTTGGTGTAGATCTTGTCGAGGACAGGGAACCTCTGCTTGCGCTGTCAGTGCTGCTGTATTAAGAAACGTTTTGCGGCCGGTTCCAGTTTCCAACCTTCCTCGCTGGGCAGGTCTGTGACAGGAGGGAAAGGAGGCAGGCGTATCCGTACCTTCAGGACATCATCCTGTACTCTTGGGATGCCGGATGCGTAGAAGATGACCGCGAAGAGCGCGACGCCGCCGAAGAGACCGGCCCTGACGCCACTAGGAACAAGAGAGGCCGAGAAGTCAGCGAGCTGAAGGGGAAAACGGGACATCCTCCAAAGCGATTTGGCAGAAATGTGCGTGATAAACGTGTGTGGCACGCGGCCCGCCGATGTGGGTTTCTCGACGTCGGAGAGGAGTAGGGGAGTAACGCACAGTCCGGTGAGCGACTTCAACGGGTGGCCGGCGAGGTTGGCCTGGTAGTGATACCTGGGGAGGGGAGTCGATCGAGTTAGTTGCGGTGCGCACGGCTGGTAACGTCGCGAGCGCCGGGGTCCGGAACAAGTCGAGGAGCGCGGCCGGAGACGGCTACACAATGTAGGACAAAACTCCAAGGCTTGACCGGCGAGAGTGGCGGCGGAAGCGCGGTGAAGAGGTAGGCTTCTTACTTGGGGCCATACGGGCTCTTGTAACCCGGGACGGCGGACCGGAGGATCGGAGACTGGGTGAGAGCGCAAATAGGGTCAGCCAACAGAACGGTCTCGGGTACGACTTTGGATTGTAGTGCGAGGGCCGAAGGCGAGTCTGGAGCTGGAGAAGGACCTACTGGGGACACCATTGTGACTAATATGTTCTGGTGAGGCGTGGGTGCGACTCAATTGGCGTTGACGAAGGTCTTCGGCTCGATGTTTGTTCGCACGAGATTCTGGACGGACAAAGCCGGCTTCCAAGATTTGTTGGTGCCTGAGGCGCTGAGCGGAAAGGTCGGGACCCGCTGTAGAGCCGTTGCCCAATCGTGGGAGCTATTGTGGGGCGCACGGCTTTCATCCCTTCACTTCGGCCCTCGACATCAACAACATCAACGTCGTCATATTGCTGTCGTTGGTGCCGTTTATTGGTAATATTTTGGCGTGGGGCAAGCTTTCTCTCTCCCAAAATGGATAAGGCAATCGATGCGCGCTTCGAGCGTATTGAGAAGGCCCTTGCTGTGCTCATCGAGTCAATTGCCAAATACACTCCCTCTCTCGCAATAGGTCATGACCTTGTCCTTGCCGATCATGAACTAAGCGAAGGACTCCGGCAAGGTATGCGCAACTCAAGCTATCTAGGTAGTCGTCTTGGACGGTACACTTGACAACTGGATATTGCCTTGACGATGAAGCGTTAACATGATCCTATCTTCGACCCGCAGTCGAAACCCACCAGAACAATGTTCTGCGCATACATCAGCTCCGCGCCGCGTCGGCAAGCCTCGACGACCAGATCCGCGACACCCTCAGAGTGCTCGCCTCGACGAGGAAAGACATGACGGCGACGTCGACCACTGTCTTTCCCGACCGCGCACCCAATCCCATCTCGTTCGAGGAGCTGCTCAGCTTCGCCCGTCGCATCAGCAAGACCACTATGCCGCCAGCCGGTGTGACCAATGGCGTGGACCTGGACGCGCCGGGGCCCGGGGACATAACGCCCGGTCTGGGAGTAGGAACCCAAGACCTCGGCGGCGTCCCCACCACCCCCGGCGCGCAAACCCCCAGCGCGCCTCTCTCAACAGCGCCGACGCCGACTCCCACCAACGGCGCCGTGACCCCAGGGCCAACGACCCCCGGCGGTGGTATTACCAGGCACGACTCCATGGCGGCGGCGACGGACGCGCAACCACAAAGCGCCGGCATCACCGCAGCTGACTCGGCCCTCAACGCTAGCAGCGGCGCGGCGCCGACCCTGCCCGAAGACTGGAGCAACTACCTGAAGCCGCACACGGGCGAGGTGTTCTTCCCGTGGCCGCACGACGACCTGGTGCGCAGCGGCGCGCTGAACCAGAACTGGCAGCTGCTGAACGAGGGGATCGACATCAAGGGCTACGACCCGGTCGAGGAGCAGCGGCTGCGCGACGAGGCCGCGCTCGAGGCCAAGCGCGCGGAGGAGGAGCGGCGCGCCGCCGAGCAGGCCGCCGAGGCGGAGCGGGCGCGGCGCAGGCGCGAGGAGCTGGAGCGCCACAGGGCCGCGAGGGAGAGGGAGCAGCTCGAGGCGTTCAGGCGCGGGAGCATCGCGCTCGACACGGCCGGCATCGTCGGCGGATCTGCTGCCGGTGCTGGTGCCGCTGGCGCCGGCGGCTCGCCTGCGCGGCCGTCTGCCACGAGCCCTGCTGTCAAGCAGCAGTTCCAGTTCATGGGTGATGATGACGATGACGATGACGACGACTCGGATAATGCTTTACAGGACTAAGAAGAGGTGGGAGATCTACGAGAGTAGAAGGAGAAGTCTCGAAAATTCATCGCCACCTTGTTTCTCCACCAGCGGGCTTCGATAAAGTCTATATGAATAAATACAAAATAATGCAACGTCGCGCGTAGACCTTGTGCTTCCTTGGCAATCTGGGGCTTCAGGTCGCGTTCGTCCACCCCCCAGGCACATAGCTCCGTTTTGTCCATTGTACGTAAGGACGGAGAGAGAACCACCAACACCCAAAGAGTGAACCAAAACAAAACAAACCCAGACAGAAAACAGATGGGGACAAAAATGGTCGGCCGTGCTTCTTTCTGTTCCTCTGTTTCTTGTTTTACACCCGGACACACACGGACCAAACATGATATAGTTACAAGTCATACACAACAAGACGGATTTAAACTTCTCTGCGTTGATCATCGCCGTATTTTGCCAAACAAGCTTCCTTCCCTTTCATCTAGCTCAGCACCAGCTCAGTCGATCTTGATCGAGGCGTAGATCTTTCTTGTGAACCACCAGCTGGCGAAGTAACCGATGGAGCCTGATTTTGCAAAGATGGTTAGGTCAGTCAGTCATCAGTGCAGTGCATGACATGATGGGACGGTGATCGTCAAGAGGGATGGATGGGTGGAACGGGGCGCCAAGGGACGGGAAGTAGGAAGGCGCAGAGCAAGGGAAACGTACCGGTGAGGATGAAGAACAGGAAGGCTATCAGGGCGCTGTACCCAATGTACAGCACGCTGCCCGCGAAGCCGCCGAGGGACAGCTGGCTGACGCGGTAGAGCAGGGCGTAGGCGAAGATGTAGATGGAGCTGGCGCCCGCGGCGAGGAACGAGCGCCACTGCCAGTTGTAGTTCTCGGAGCAGAGCAGGAAGTACACGAGCAGGATGGTGACGGCGGCGCAGGTGACGACCATGAGGCCGTAGCACAGGAAGAGGAAGCCGAACATGTAGTAGATCTTGCTGAACCAGATCGAGTTCATGATGAAGTAGAGCTCGACGAAGATGACGACGAAGGGCAGCAGGCCGACGAGGAGCATGCTGGGGAAGGTGCGCATGTAGCCTGGCATGGGGGGGATCTGGCGCGGGATCTGGTTCGTGCGCACGGGCGGCTCGGAGACGGGGCGGCGAAAGCCGAGCCAGGAGCCGGCGAAAGAGAGCGGGGCCGAGATGACGAACCAGATGAGGATGATGACGAGCATGGTGGTGAAGGGCACGGCGCCGGAGGACTGCTTGGCCCAGAGGAACAGGTTGAGCAGGAAGAAGGTGCCGAACACGATGGTAGGCACCATGACGGGCGTGAGGGCGATGTTGGCCTTCCACTTCTCCCCCTGCATGTTCTTGTACACCCGCGCCGAGACGTAGCCGCCCACGAAGCTGAGCACCGTGTACGACAGGACCAGGATGGTGGCGAGGGACCCGCGGTTCGAGGGCGACAGGAAGCCCAGCAGCGCGAAGGCGATGGTAACGCCCGTCATGACGAACAGCTGGGCGCCGTTGCCGAGGAACACGGAGAGCAGCAGCGGATGCGACGGGTTGCGGAACACGTCGCCGTGCACGAGCTTCCAGCCGGAGTCCTCCTGCACGCCGTCCTCGAGCTCGCCCATGTGGCCGTTGCCCGTAGGCGAGCCGGACAGGTCGTCCAGGTTGATCTGGTCGAGGCGGTTGTAGCGCGCGATGTCGCGGCGCAGCGAGCGCGCCAGCACGGACATGACGGTCAGGACGAGCACGACGACGATGACGGCCGCGTTGATGAGCGACAGCCAGTGGATCTTGGGGTCGAGCACGTGCAGGTACTTGTCCCAGCGCGTGGCCCACACGGTGGACGACTCGATCCAGAACACCCTGTACGTGAACTGCACTTGCGTCTCGCCGTTCTCGTCCAGCGAGACCGCGTTGCGCGGCATCGAGCACGCCTCCTCGTTGATCTCCTCGTCGCGGTCGTACGCAAGCGAGAAGGGCTCGACCCTAACGCCCACCACCCGGAGCTGCGTGTCCTTGCCGCCGACCTTGTGGTACTCGACCCAGATGTCGTAGTGGTTGTTGAACACGACCGCCCCCGCGCCGTCTGCCGCGCCGAGCAGGAATCCCGGGCTGTACTCGCCTTCATCGTCGCTGCCTGGAGCCCCATCGCCGCCCTCCGTGATGAACCGCTGGCCCGCCGGCAGGCCGTCGACAAGCCAGTTGATGCTGTAGCCCTGGGTGATCTTCTTGTTGATAAACTTGGCGGGACCTTGCTCGTAGGTGGACTTGCACAGCGACGCGCACGTCGTATTCTGAGCCATGTTGAGCACGAAAGGGGAAGTCTTTATGCGGTCGCCGAATAGAATGCTGCCGAGGGACTCGCCCACACTCTTGGGCCCGCCCTCGGGCGTGCACATCTTGAACAGGGGGTGGTAGTAGTCGTAAGACACGACCGAGTGCAGCCGCGCGTCGTTCGGCGACGCTATGGGCTTGATGGCGTTGACGAAGAGCGGCACCTGGTCTCCGGGCTTGTAGGACGTGGGCGCCACGCCTGGGAGGTAGAAGGCCGATGCCAGCTGCGGGACCGTCGCGAGGACCGCCGCCGCCGCCAGCAGCGTCCGGGGCGGCGCGAGGCCGTTGAGGCCGTCTCGTAATTGCATCGTGGATGAATCTGTGGTGTGCGTATGCGCGAGTTTGGTTATGCCACTCTGCCACTGGGAGACGGACGGCGAACAAGGCGGCGCAGCGAAGTTAGCTGGATTTCGGCTTAACAGACAGGAGGTACGACTGGAGGTGAAGAGAAAGGAAAGCTTGCCTGGAGCAAGGGGGCTTCGATGCCCAGAGGAAATTGTAGGGACCAAGCTCCTGTTGAAGAACAAAGTACCCAGGCCACACCGATTCGGCAAACGAGATCGCTATCAGGTTAAGTAAAGTAGTGTGTTATTATCGGCAACTCGACAACATTGAAGAAAGCTGCCATTGAAAAGTGCGAAATCGAAACACTTGATGCTGCCTGAACTGGGATCTGGATAAGGGGACACGTCAAAGACGAGGTCGTGTTAGCTGACTGCCAAATTTCTAGCTGCATGGTAGGAATCGCCCCCAAAACGTACCAGCCCTGCAGCTTGCTGCTGACGCACGTCCCCCCGAAATTAATTGCTAGCTGTCCTTGTACTTCGGTACCAGGAATTACGACTTTTCACGTCTACAATAAAGTCGTAACCGTCCTTAACTATTAATACTCGATCCCGTCTCCCGTTTATTTGCGTTTTCAGGCTTGAAATCTCAATTCATTTCCATCTGTTTAGCAACAAGAGCAACAGCCATGGGTGTCTCAACGCGTTCCATGGCCAGAGCCAAAGCTGCGGCGCCACCAGTGGTAACCTCCCCGCCGAGATCCTTCGCGACATCTTCCGCCGACTGTCTCATTTGACATGGAAGGAGCTGCAGCTCGTCTGCTGGGCCTTCGAGCCACACGCTACCACCCTGCTCTTCCGCCGCGTCGTGCTCTCCCCGCTGAAGCGCGACCTCGACGCCTTCAACTCCGTAGCCGCGGATCCGCGGCTCGCTGTGCTGGTGAAGGAGCTAGAGTGGCTCGAACTCCCTCTCCCCCGCAAGGGCATCGACCTGAGTGACACGGATTGGGCTCCGGAGTTTGTGAAGAAACGCACAGGGTGTGAACCACTGCCCGACGATACCGTCGAGCTGATTCGCCTGGCCAGGTCGCAGCTCTCTCGCATGTTCTGGGTCAAGCCGGATCCCAGCCCCCACCAGGCAGTCTTTCCGTTCAAGTCCTCTCTCAATTGGATGCCCAATATCAACGCGTTCACCATGCAATACATGCCGCCGGACCGTGAGGTCTTCATCAGCGATGAATACGCCGGGGCCGGGGCTGCTCCCGGACAACGACCATACCGTTTCAGCGCGACCTCGTTCGACATCCGCTCTTCGACCCACGCCTACCACCTTTCCAGCTACGGGGCGATCGCGAAGCTCGTCTCGCTCTTGCTCCGCCCTACGTCCACGTTAACCACATTTGTATAGGAAGGTAGCCACAACCTCAACGAACTATCCCGCCTCCATCTCTTGCCTTTCGATGCCTCCATGCTTACCAAGCTGCACCTCAACTTCTCCTGGGTCCACGTCGAGCCTGAGATGAACCTGGAAGACGACGAATGGAAAAGGAGGCTGGCGACCCTGTGCGAGATGGTCGGCTCCGCGTCCAGACTGGAAGAGCTCCGCATCAGCAGGACGGAGTTCTTCGGGGGCAGGAACCTGACTGCCGTGTGCGAGGCCATCCTCGGTGAAGACGGCCCCTGCGCCATCCACCTCCCCTGCCTCCGCACGGTGCAGTTAGTCGAGGTGTACTTTTCCGTGGAGCGGATGGCCGGGTTCGTGCGTCGCCACAAAGAGACGCTCGTCCAAATTATGCTCAACATCCCCGTCGGGGTTAGTACTACCACTATGTCTCTGCTCGCAGAGACTCCCGGCGGCCTCGGACTCGCGTCGTTGATCATCGTCGGCTCCCCGTGGCGCCCCGGCTGGCCCGTCAGCCAGGAACGCCCGCTTCAGTGGGTCAACGGCGAGGCCGGGGCGGCGCCGTTCGACAGAGACGCACGCCCTCGGCTCGTGCAGACGCACTACCTCGACAACGGCGGCGGTGGTCGGAACTTGGTCAAGCCCCACCTACACGGCGCGGGCGACGAGGGCGAGCACCCCACACGCGAAGTTGAGGAGGATGAGGAGGCGCAGGCCGTCGACCTCGATCTATACGTCGAGGACGACGACAACGACGACGACGATCTCATATCGATCGACAGCCTCGACGAGCGAAAGGCGGCCGCCCCCTACTGGGCCTGGGGGACGTGGGGCGGCTCGCTCCACTACTGGCCCGTATGGGAGCCATATAGAAAGCCCCCTCACCCGGAAACAAATCCCTACGAGGCCTTCAGCACGCACGATACCGTCTGGTGGAGGTTCACCTCCCGGGACGGCGCCGTCGCGTACGGGGACGACCCTCTCGAGTTCCTCGAGGACTGGGATGTCGACGAAGGCGACGTCGACGAGCCGACACCATACTGTAACGATCTGCTGGAGGTGTACAGCCCAACCATGGTGCAGACGGTGTTCCTGCGCCGGGGGAACGGACCGCGCTCGCCGCCGGAAGGGGCGATGGTGTTTGATTACCGGGATGATGACATCATGAATGAGTGGGAGCTCGTGTGGCGTTGATACAGGAAGGCAAGACATCAGGGAGCTCGGTCCCAAAAAGATAACTAGAAGTGCTTTTCTCCCCTGCACTGCCCTACTCTCCTTCATGTCCTTCTCATGTCCTTTCCTAGGGTTATTTCTCTGTCTATTTCCGCGTTCTGTTCTATACCTTTTCCGATCCTGTTACCTCCGGACATTCCTTCGTCCTGTTAAGCGTCCCTTCCTTTCAAATTTTATTCCCGACTATTGTAGTCGTGGAGAACTAGCCTACATACCTTTGGAGAAGGCTGGAATCGGGTTCGAACCTGGAGTCTTCACCTTCGATGCTCAACGCAACGGATGATCCGTGAACTTTATCAGCTTGTCAAGGTACCTTCCCAAGTGTGTAGCAGGAGGGGGATGGCTTATCCTAGAAAGGCCCCCAGTGTAAATCACAAATCTAATTTGATGATCTTGTTGCTGTCAGACGGCTTCGGGAGGACTGGTGGCGCACGCAGGAGCGGGAGCGGTCCGCCGCCTACAAGGGCTGGGGCCTCTGGTACACGCCGAGGAAGGAGCCCAAGGAGCTAGGCCTGCCAAGACCCCTGCTAGGCCATTTCCTGGCCTTGCGAACCGGCCGCGGCAATTTCGAAGCCTACCATGAACGCTTCAACCACCAGGTGTTCCGACCAAGAATGTAGCCGGCATGGAACACGTCCGGAGAACCCCACCCCCAGAGAAGGAACCCCGCACATGAGAACCCCGTGCAGGAAGTCACGGGACCACGTGCGTGCCAAGAGAAAAGAGATCGAAGTAATCACGTTGCGATCACTTCGATCAAAAAACAAATGATCGAAGCAATCGCAAAGCGATCGCCTCGATCAAAGGATGAGTGATCGCATCGCTCGATGAACGATCACTTCGATCACCCTTCCAGCGGCGGATATATAGGAACACACTCTCTGCCTCCATAGCTTAGATAGTTAAGAACTACTGGCTCTTCAGTAGTCAATCTCGAATCTACATCTAGTTCCTATTAGAGACCGATCATCAGAACCTCAGCACGTTATCCCACACCTGAACTATTTACCTTAAGAACAGCCCCTTCTGATCCACACTGCACCTCGACCCTACCCTGTAGCCTCTTGGTGTGACACTGATCGTTACACCAGGGCGCAGCCACCATGTGCGCCAGGTGTTAGGAGAGAATGGCCGTGGCCCCAGGACGAGCAGCCGGTTACGCCACCAGACCAAGCCCGCCGCCGCAGATTTTACCAGGAGGGTCTCGGGCACCCTGACATCTTCCAGGCTTTTACCGAGGCCACCAAATACTTCGCCGCTCACCCGAGAGCGGCCCGCCCGCGCCCTGCACGGCTCGAGCGGACCCTATACCTAGGAACCCCTCTCGGAAGCGATTCCGAGACTTTCGTGAGGAATAGCAACGGCACTCCAACCTCCAACGCGGCTTAGGCTGCCAGACGAACCCCCCGTGCGCCTGAAGGCANCTCCAACCTCCAACGCGGCTTAGGCTGCCAGACGAACCCCCCGTGCGCCTGAAGGCACGGGGTCGCGTCAACGAACCCCCCTTACCCCCTGCAGGGCTTGGGCCCGCACCCAGCCAGGCATGAACCGCCTCTGTCTCTCTTCTTTTCATTTATGTACATTAGCGAGATAGAACGCGTGACAAGATACCCCCGGGAGGTTGCTAACGGCCGGCTGTTAAAGCCGGGCCGAGCCCGGCGTTAAATACTACTACTACTACTACTACTGTCAGACGGCTTCGGCAGAAGTGCGATATTGTCACTAGACAAAGAGGTGCTTGTTGGGTGAGAGAAGTTGCGTCCTTAATTCCCCGAATAGACCCTCCGTTTTAGACATTCCCCACCATCAATGTTTTCCAAGGCTAAACCATTTGACGCCTTGAGTAAGGCCACAATCATGGGGAGCAGGCTGTTTAGGGGATAGCGCATTTGTCCTAGGCAGATTTGCAACCCGAGGTGTTGCACAGCCTCGACAGTAGAAGGACGAAACTCTGAGGCCCATCGTGACCCGAGAGGATAACATGGCTATGCGTACGAACTCCCCCCACCCAGCCAAAGAAAGACGAGCTTCGACGTCGGCTTAGGCGCTGTCTGGCTGCGTACTTTGGCCTTTTTAAGCCTTCGTGAATTTGCTGCTGCGCGCTGCTGCTCTGGTGCGGCAGCACCTCCTGCACGGTGCCGTTTTATGATGGCGGCTGGTGGTTGTAGTTGAAGATGAAGAATTTTCCTTGAATGAAAAATTCGGGATTTTGCCCTTTGGGGGGGGG
>PYST01000426.1:0-29792 GCA_003049485.1 Ophioceras dolichostomum | reverse complement strand
GGCCCCGCCCCGCACCTCTGTGGCAGAGATCTCTTAGGAATACATCCTCTTCTCTACCATTTTATACGTGCCCCCAGTGCCTTGTATTACACGGGTAGTGGACTCCCGATGATGGCGCTGGTAGGAACGAGTCCTGAATTTCAGTTGGTTAAGAGGAATTGGTACCCAAACGAACACGGCCAATGGGGAAAGAACTACATGAGTAATTTGAGTCGTCCGAACTTTTGTGCGGTCAAGGCTTACACCGCTCACGGGAGGGTCATTTTCTGCCTTCTGCTACGAGGGATTTTCCACGGGACCTCAGGTGAGCACCTCTATGGCCGACAGACTTCAGCTGCCTGAGTTCTCACGCCTCAACTTGGAGTAGTATTTCGATCCCCTTTGTAGAAAGGTAAAGACGAAAATGGTCAGACGACCACTCGTGGCGTGAATAGTTGCGTACCAGGGGCGCCCGCAGTCTCCTCCGCTTCCATTCTCTCCGGATATGGGCAGTCGAAGGACTGCTGGGGATGGGAACAGCTCTTATGATGTCGAGAAACTCCGCGCTGTCATGCCGACACCCACAATGAACAACAGGATGAAATTCCTCTTCGCTATTCACAAAAGGTGGGCACAGGTTCTTGAAGTCGAGGTCTATTCTGCCTAATGCGAACCCGTGCATCCGAGTAATATTACTACCAAATCCCTATGGCCCTCCAACGAATCCCGGGGCATCGACGTGGATCTTCCAAAGACAGGCTCAGTGTTGTGTCTGAGAATAAGTACTGTCCTAGCCTCCGGGGACCATTAGGCGAGAAATCTCGCAAGCACAACCCAGACGACCAGGGTTGACCTTTCCTTGCTGATCACTACCAGAGGAAGTCACTATTTCCCCATCGTTGTCCATTGTAATAAGCTGCACGTGGTCTATTGATGTCTGGGCGTGCTTCCGTTTGATTGGGCAGTGGATTTTGCGGACTTCTCTTTCACTACCACGTGCCCGAGAAATGATTCTTCTCTTCTTCTGGCTTCCTCGATATTCCGGGCGGGCAGGAGCGCAGAGCCCTTTCTAATATACAAAGAGGAAAACGCAAGTAGATAGGAGGTCTGCTAGGTGTAATTATCATCCGTCATCTCCCATCGAGCAGACACTTTGCTGCAAACGACGGCGCCTATGCCTGAGGACACAGGATCACTTCCAGGGACGTTGCTCCGTCGGAAGCAGCAACGGCGTCGACGTCTAATATGCTGATGACGTAAGGACGCGGATAAGCACGACAGGGTCAGAGGGGTGCACGTAGAAGCGAGGAGCACTGACGCTTCGAGGCAAGTGGACGACTGAAGACGGAGCATTTGCCTTCACCACCCGCTTGGCTTATCGACGTCACGAGATCTGCCAGTGTCACCGATGCAACGGAAGCTTCAAGCTTAGAGAATTCAGCGGCTCCTACCCTGCCACATAATAGAGACAGTGTCAATCCTATCATACAGGAACAAACCCCAAATCCCGCCACTTACGGTCATTCTGGTTCCACCAAACTTGCTTCAACCTCCCATCCCCGGCCTGAAAGAAACACAAATTCATGTCCGTTGCCTCCTTCAGCACCTGATTCGGCCCCGCCGCGCTGCTCAACCCCAACGCTTGGCCCAGGCACGCAATCCGCGTCGGCACGTCCGAGTCCGCGAAGACAGCGTCCGGCGCCATCTCGAGGGAAGAGGAGACATCGCCGGGGCTGTCTGCGGGCGATATAAACTGCAACGTGCGCATCCCTCCAGGCACCGCCGGTCCACGGATCGAGAGGTCCTGGAAGAGGATTGTTGTGACGATCACGGTCTTGTTGTCGACTGTGGCTGCGAACGCGAAGCCCGCGAGCGATGCCGAGGCCGGTATGCCCACGTCGGGGGAGACCACAACGCCGGTTGCGGCGGCACTAGCGCTCGAGAGGCCGCGGTCAAGCACCGCGAGCTTGCCCTCGGCTGTGCGGTAGAAGAGGCGGGCCTCGGCGTTCTTCTCGGAGCGGGATCGGCCGAGTGGCAGGGCGAGAAAGGGCGAGTTCAGGCTGACGGAGGTGCCGCCGATGTTGACTCTTTCGCGGGTCTTGGACTGGTCGATCGCGAATATCGCCCCGGTGTCGTCTTGCATGAAGTAGGAGGGCCATTGGGCTGACAAGGCGGACGGGGCGGATGGGTGGTAGTTTTGCGAGGAGATTTGGTCGGGTGTGCCCTCGGGCGGATCGGACTCTCGCCAGCTGTAGCCCATTAGCTTGCCTGCGGTGGACCGGTAGATGAATTGGACTTGGGATGCTCCTGGAGCCTGTGTTTGTTTGGTTGACCAAGGTCAGCTCGGCTAGCTCTATCTGCCAAATACCCTTGCCTACCTAGGTACCTAGGTAGCACTCCAGGTGCGATAGGCACTCACGTCACCCCCGAGGCCCCACCAGAACGCTATGGCAGCCATTGGGGCAGAGGCCGGAGCTCTTTCCGTCGCAGGTAGAGTGACTCTTATCGGCTCGCTCCAGTTCCTGAACAAGGTGCTATACGCGATGTATGCTATCCCGTCGTCTGATGTTTGATAGAACAGTCGAGCCAGGAAGTCACTACCGTCACCCACCCGCCAGCCGGTGACGGCCAGGGACGAGTTCGTCCGAATCGTTCTCGCTGCACCTTCATCACTGGACCTCGGTATTGCGGGGCAGGCGGCGGACGTCGAACCAGTTCCAGTTGACACTGGGGAGGAGGAGGAGAAAGAAGAACTGAAAGAACTGGAGGAGGGGGCGGAGCGCATAACCGCTTCCGTCCCCTTCCAGCCGGCGATGCCGCCCACGATACCTGAGATTATAGCGGCGAGAATGGAAATCAAGACGAGCCGGGCGGTAGCGGCCCTCTGATGAGTTGGTTCCCGCTCATCTATCTGGACGTTGGAATGCGATGCGTAGAATTGGCCCGGATAGAAGATAACCTCTTTCTCGTAGGCAGCCTGGTCAACTTCCTTCATCCCTGATCTGTCGAACTCGAGAGGAGGCCGCTCAGCGCCGCCGTCCATCGCCGGCTGTAGCGCCGACATCTTGATGCCTCTTGGCGACCGCGAAACAGGAAATATAGGTCTTCTCGGGACAACAGTCGCTTACACAGTCCATTAGGTGCTCTAAAATCGGAAACCGGCACGCTAAAGTCAGACACCGCATTTAAGAGATAGATGGCGTAACCACGAGTAGATCGAGGAGACGCCCAATTGAGCGGGCAGCCAAATGTCCGTAAATCGGAAGTACGAAACTCTGCTGAGAGGTCAGAGAACAACGACGCGGGAACCCCGAGAACGAAACTGGAAATATTACCCTAGATGGAAATAGAGGAGGCGGCGAGGTCAAGCCGCGAGCCTAACTTCTGCCCTTCCAGACTTACACTCTATAGGAAACGGTAGGCGCCGCCGAGATGCATTCAGCTTGCACGCTCCGCCAGAACTCCGCGTCTCTTGGTTTCAAGCCATGTCGTCTCTCGTGTCGCGATTGGTCCGAAAAGAGAAAAAATACTGCTGGGCCTCTCACTGGCAGCGTTTGTCCTCCCAAGTAGTCACAACCCTCCACGCAAGCCGCACCCGACAGGTATCAATGGGCGCCCAAGACTAATCATCACTGATGAGCTGACTCGCGTTGATAAGACTCTGATGAGGTGCATCTATCCGACCACCCCGTAGCCCTACTCAATGATTCTTGGACGGCGTCTGGTTGAGAGACCGAACTCAAACACGCAGAAGAACACATTTGGAAGGAAGGGGGTGGAAGATTGATGTGATGCTGTTGTTTGGCACTGGTCAAGATCTGGTCGAGATACCAATCAGTCCGACCAGCCCAAATTGCCAACCAACCTATCACTCTACTCTAGAGCCTTCTTCGCTCGCTCATACTCCTCGTACGCATGTGCTTCCGAGTCAAAATCGAGTATCCAGGCCTCCCTCTTCAGGTAGATCGACTTCGGATCCCTCCACACTTTGTCCCAGTCGATCTGATGCCACGCATCCCTCGTAGTCACACCCGTCTCCTGCACCTTGTGCACCCTCTCGTATCGAATCTTCTCGTACACTCTCAGCGCCTCCTGCACCATTTCTCGGGACCCCACAACGTCCAGACAAGTAGCAAGCGTGGTCCCGTCCTCCATCGACTGGCTCGCGCCCTGAATGGACGTAGGCAGGAACGGGTGCGCCGCATCACCGATCAGGGCGATGCGAGCCTTGGGCGACACAAACGTCGGCAAGGGCTCACGGTAGACGAGCTTGTAGTCGAAAAGCCTGTCAGGCGGTGTTGCTTTGACGAGCTCGCGCACGACGGGCGCCCAACCTTCGAGGCATTTAAGGACCTCGTCCACCTTGCCGGGGAACTGCCAGCTCTCTTCGATGTCGGAGTCGTCCTTGTGCGTGCACACCCAGCTGATCTCCTTGCCGTTTTTGATGGCCGCCGCGAAGAAGTGCACGTCCCTCCCGACCCATCCGACGTGCGAATCGCCGTGTACAACAAGATGCTTTGTCAAGTCGTTTTTCGCTAGTTCGTCGGTTGGAAACCACGCCCTGTAGACGGCGTATCCGGAGCTCTGAGGCTTGTCGCTAAAGCCGAGCACGATTTTTCGGCCTCTAGACCGAACGCCTTCGGCGGCCACTACGATGTCCGCGGTGAGTTTTTCCCCAGTGGACAGCTCGACGCCTGCCTCGTCGTCCGTCTCGAAGTAGTCGACGACGTTGTGGTCGAGCCGTATGTCGATGCCGCGGGCCGTGGCATGGTCGAAGACCGTTTGGTGGATCTCGGCGCGATGGCCGTTGACGCGCCTGCCCCACACTCGCTCTTCCTCCGCAAACGATTGGGTGATGACGAACTGGCCCTTCCAGTCGTGGAAGTGGAACTCTGGGGACCGGTGGATGATGGGGTCCAGGGCCTCGATGACGCCCGGCCACTTGGCGAAGATGCGCGTCGAGTTCTGGCCGAAGCTGATGATGTCGCCCAATGGCTTAAGCTCGGGGATCTTGTCGAGGACAATGACGGAGTGGCCTTTTCTGTCGCACTCAATGGCGGTGGTCAGGCCGCCGAATCCCGCGCCCACGATGATGACCTTGATCCCGGATGGGGGAAGGCGAGGGAAGGAATCGGACATCGTTGCGGGCGAGCGGCTAGTTCCGGAGTAGAAGCTAGCTTCGGAAGTCAAGTGGAGACCTAGACTTAGGGGTTTTGGGGGAGGAAAGGGGGTCGGCCAGGGAGGGGGTTTCGTCAAGAACTCGCTAAAAAGGAGTCGGGAGTCGAGAGTCGGTCACAGCCTGAAGTTGAAGCGGAGAAGCGAGCGGCGGTGAGGATAGCGGCGGCCTTGGACTGCTTATATTGCTGCATCTCATCTTCAGGGGAGCACTGGGGAGCAGCGCCGTCGCTTTCAGAATATTAGAAATGCGTACGGTTCTGCGGGGCGGGAGCATGCACAGTTGAGGCTCAGGCACCGATGAAGAGAGTGCTCAGTCAAGTCTTGGTTCGGTATTGGCAGTAGCGCGGACCATCCGCGGGATGTTAGCCGTCTGACTTCAATGACTCCTCCTCCTTTAAATCTTCCATTGCAACGTTCTGGATTTGCTGGCGGCCTGTTGATGATGCTGTATGGGCCAAATTCGCATCAAAACAGCCGGCGACGGACCCCGCATATGGTTGGGGAATTTGCCGCCTACATGCTGCCGATTGGGGAACTGCGCCGATAGAGAGCTTGTAATTGGAGCACCACCGGATGGTAGCTCCAGCAATGCAACCTACCTCAGTCTCGGTAATTCGTCGCCTACCAGCTAGGCCTGTCAGATAGACACCTAAGGCATAAACGTTAGGAATCAGGCACTCAATAAGGTGGTGCGATAACACCCCACCAGCTAGCGGTCTGTGCAGAAGAGTCCAGTGAAGAAAAAGACTTGGACACAACTTTTGGTACAACAGAGATCGAAAAAGGAAGGACAACAGAACAATCAATGAATTGACCGCAATCATCCATCAGCAATAATATCTCCCAATTGCATCAGGTGCCCGTCTGTCTGACAAGGCCAGCGAGCCAGCACACCTCATCCCCATGCCATGCATCCTGCATGAAGCCTGTAGTGTAGCCTGTAGGCAAGGCACCTTTTGATGACCTACCTACCGTTTTGGTGATGTTTCCGCCCTTCCACCTGACGCTTCTCCAAAAGAAACCTGAGCTAACAGGCGGGCGCATCGGCACAAATGTGCCGCCCTCTGTAGGGTTTTTTGTGGATCATCAGACATCAACAACTGCCACCGGCAAAAGGAGCCGCATCCAGCCACGGATCGGCGATAGGACTCGGTCGTGAGGGGAAGAAGCACTCTACCTCGAGTTCTCTAACATGCTTACGAGCCGGGGTATGGCGTGGATCGACGCTTATATCTGCGCAGATATTAATAATGACATTGGCCGCCATGTACCGCGTCTGTGACGCTGAAGCCGGGAACCGAGGACATATAAGCTAAGACCCCGCTCAAGACACTCTCAAACCTAAAGCAACGGATCTTATCAAGAAAAAAAGCAGAGAAAACGAAGAAACCCCAACCCGTTCCACCGGTCTCTCTCCCTCCTCGCTGCCGTTAAAATGCCGTTCGGAATTCTGGATTGCTCGAAGATGGAGGTTGTGCCCGGCACGGGTAAGCAGGACCCGAACTCGGGACCGAGACCGAGGCGGGCGCGGGTGTGGCCAAATGCGGATGAGACTTGCTGACCGGCTCCAAAAAAAAAAAACGTCACCTACTCCTACAGCTTTCATGAGCGACCAGGACGACCTGCCGCCGGAACTCGTCGACGTCCCGCGAGAGCTTCTCAAGCACGGCAAGGGGCGCTACCGGGACGTCATCCTGGTGCCTCAGCCGTCGGACAGTCCGAACGATCCCTTAAACGTGCGTGCCTACCCTAGATAACTCTCTCATTGACAGAACCCCGTTCCGTTTGGCATCTTACTAACAGACGATTCTCTCTTGGCGGGCCGCCTTGCTGCCCTCTCCACACGGTTCTCAGTGGCCACAATGGTACGCGCCACCCACTCCGTTCCCTTAGTCGACTCACTCGAAACAGCCCATGGCATTAGCGAGACTGCAGATGGCGGACGGGTGGATCGTTTGCCACCCCCGTTTGCACGGCGAAGGAAGGCAGACGGAGTAAGACCGCTAAACCCCAACGCCCGAATCAGGAAGAAAGAACTCATCCTCATAATCGTCGGCCTCTCCGCCGCCGTAGTCGGCGCCTACGGCCCCATGCTCTCCCCGGGCTTCGTCCAAGTATCGGCCGACCTCGGCATCACGGTCGAGATCCTCTCGCAGGCGACGGCGTGGGTGATCCTGGCCATCGGGCTGGGCCTCTTCCTCACGAACCCCCTGGCCAAGATCATCGGCCGGCGGCCCGTGTACCTCGTCGCGATCGCTATCATGTTCGCCACATCAGTCTGGGGCGCCGCGACGACCACCTACAATTCGTTTCTGGCCAGCCGGGTGCTCGCCGGCGTGGGGATGGCGCCGTACGAGGTGCTCGTTCAGTGCACGATTGGTGATCTGTATTTTGTGCACGAGCGCGCTACGCGGATTGCGGTGTGGAATCTGTTCTTGCTGACGGGGATCAGTGGTGGTGCGCTGGTGGCGGGTTACATCATTGAGCTAGATGGGTATCGGTGGACTTTCGGTGTATGCGCGATCTTCTTTGGGGTGCTGATGTTGGGCGTTGTCTTCTTTGTACCGGAGACGGCGTATCGGAGGCAGGACACGGGAGCGATCGCTAGGGCGAGGGCCATCGCTGCTGCTGGCGTGCCTGTGAAGTCTGACGATGAGAAGGAGAGGGAGAAGAAGGAGGCGGTTGACGCCAAAGAACAGGATGCGGCTGCTGGTCATGTAGAGAACCGTAGCGATGGGGTGGCGGCGGCCGTTGACGATGATGGGGTAACAGGTGCCAGCACCGAGAAGCCTCACAGCTTTGTCCGGTCGCTGCGCATCTTCACAGGGCGGTACAGTCATGCTTCAGTATGGAAGATCTTTGCGCGACCGGTCATCTTGTTTTTTTACCCGGCCGTGCTCTGGGGGTTCCTGATCTACGGTGAGTGATGACTCCCCTACCCGACTCTGACTCTGAGTGTGAGCCAGACCTGACCGCGCGTTTACCCGCCCTCCCCTCAGGAACAACCCTCACATGGATCGTCGTCTTCTCCGTCGTCAACGGCGTCATATTCGTCAACGCGCCCTACAACTTCTCCGTCAGCCAAACGGGCCTCATCAGCCTCTCGCCCTTTATCCTGACCGTCATAGGCGAGCTCGTGTCGGGACCCCTAAACGACTACATCGTGCTGCGCCTGACGCGCCTCAACCGGGGGATCTACGAGCCCGAGTTCCGCCTGCCCCTAATGGCCGTCGCGCTCGTGCTTGGCACGGTCGGGTTCTACGGCTTCGGGGCCACGATCCACTACCAGACGCACTGGTTCGGCCCCGTGATCTGCTTCGGTCTGGCCAACATGAGCCTGGTGTTCGCGTCCACCTGCGTGTTCGGCTACGTCGTCGACTGCTACCGCTCGCTCGCCGAGGAGGCCTTCGTCGCCATCAATGCCAGGAACCTGCTCACCTTTGGCCTGACCTACTTCGTCAACGACTGGCTGGCCGGGCAAGGGCCGCTAGTTGTGTTCTGCATCCTTGGCTCGCTGTTTCTATTTGTCACACTGCTGACGGTGCCGCTTTGGTTAGTACTTCCATTCCATCCTAGGTGTGATCGCGCTGTGGATAAGTCCCCTTCATCCGCGTCTGTACCGATATGAGGAGGCTGACGATATGGAATGCCATGAACTTCGGGATCTTTTCAGGGTGTTTGGCAAACGCTTCCGGAGCTATACCGGCCGCAATAAATGGCTGCAAAACTTTATGAACGATGATTCATGAAGATGTAAAGGGAGAGAGGGAGGTGGGAGGAGTGGAAGAGAAGGGGGAAAAAACAAAGCAACGATTGACAGTAGACCGACCGTCTCGAAGCGGGGGCTCCTCCTGACGCGTCTACTGCACTCCACGTCATGTAGTACAGCAACCGACTAGAGACATAACCACTCGGCCATATAACCACCTATCAATTGTTAGGAGAAGACGTTATGCTTCGATATATCAAGCTAGGAGCCCACCCCGCCCGCAATACCATCCACCCCACCCGACCCACAATTCCTCCTAAGCGATTCCAGGTACTGTTGTAAGTGCTGGTTGATACTGAGGTACCGACAGGCTGTTCGTCAATCCCTTCCGTCAGTTTGCACTTGGGTTCTGTCCTCCTTCCGCACCCATCCCCCTTGATTACCACGCCAGCCTACTCAGCCAAGAAACCTCAAGCCTTCTCCGCCCACTTCTCTCCGCCCGCCTAGAGCGCAAAGTAGAGTTAAGGGGGTGGAACCGCGCCAGGGTTAGAAGTGCGCCAGCCAAAAATTTATCCACCCCACCAAAAATTGGTAGTCTACAAGAATCGCGCCCTGGGCTTCCGAAAGGCCGCGATTCGGTCAAAAATGAAGCTATTTACATTTTTATTTCGTAGATCAATTGTATTATGGACGATTTTCAGTCTTCTGACTTGGCGAGCGCTATTGACGAAGTGTTAGAGGGCGCGAGTATCCGCAAGACCGCTCTGTGCTACGGGATAGAACGCACCACCCTCGCGCGCTGGATCAAAGGCATCCCCTCCAAGCGCTTTGCCCATGAGAGTCAACAGAGGTTATCACGAGTTCAAGAAGAGGATCTAGTATCATGGATTCTCCGTCAGGAGGCTTTGGGCTATGCTCCAACCCATCGCCAGGTATATCAAGCGGCCTCGGCCATCCTGAAGCTCAACGCTGATGATCAGCCCCTTGGAAAGGACTGGACTAAGGGGTTTTTGCAGCGCAACGAGGTTGTAAAAACAAAGCTGGGTAGGAGAATCGAATACGCGAGGGTCAAATCAGCAACCCCTGGGAACATCAATATGCTCTTCGACTTCTACGACACCTGGGACTGGGTCAAACCGGAGTATATTTACAACGCTGATGATATCGGGTTCATGGAGGGGCAAGGGGTAGACGGTCTCGTGGTTAGGAGCTCTAAGACCTCCCCTAATGCAGTCGGGGTTAAAGCGAACGGGAACAGGGCCTGGACCTCCTTGGTATAGTGCGTGAGCGCAAAGGGGCGAGCCTTGGACCCCTTAGTGATTTTTAAAGCTGCCAGCATCCAACACCAATGGTTTTCTGACGACCTCCTCGCTACTCACCCCTCCTGGATAGTTACCTACTCGAAAAATGGGTGGACCAGCAACGATATTGCCTTAGAATGGCTGGAAAAAGTCTTCATCCCGCAGACAGAGCCCGAGGAGGGAGAGGCCCGGCTCCTAATTGTGGATGGTCACGGCTCCCACACCACCGATCAGTTTATGGTACACTGCTTCCTCAACCATATTTACCTCCTTTTCCTCCCTGCCCACACCTCCCACGTCACCCAGCCGCTTGACAGAGGGGTGTTTTCACCCCTGAAAACAGCTTATCGCAAGTATCTCGGCGACTTGGCCTCTTTAACCGACTCTGCGCCTGTGGGGAAAGCTCAATTTCCTCGGGTGCTACGCAAGGGCGAGAACTGAAGGGCTAAGCGAGGAAAACATCAAATCTGGGTGGAGGGTTACCGGTCTCTTCCCCAAAAGCCGTCAAAAGTGCCTGCAGAACGACCATGTAGCTATAGCAGCCCGCCAGGCTACCCCTGAGCCAACCCCTGAATCCAGCCTCGCCGATATCGCCACCCCGAAGAGAGGCAGAGATATTTTGGACCTTCTTAGAGGTTCCAAAGGACAGTCTTCACAGCCGCAGAGTGCACCAAAAGGTGGCTCGCGCCTATGATCATCAGACAAGTGAGCTGGCTTTGAGGGACAGAGAGATTGCTGAGCTGAAAGCTCAGTTGGAAAAAGCCCAGGCCCGGAAGAGGAAGAAGGTCAAGCAAGAGCCCAACTCTAGATTTTCTTCACTTGCTGAAATTGCCGCCCAACGCAACAGGGAACCGGAACAGCGGCGAATAGGTGCAGTTGTGGAGGAGTTGGTGGAAGGGTCTACCAGTGAGGAAGAACCCCCTCCTATACGGAGATCTAAGCTCCAGAGACGACCTACAGCCCGGGCTTTGGAGGCATTGGAATCTGACGAGGATAGCTATTAATTTGCGATTTTTTTTCGAATTTTTAGCTTCATATTTGGCTGCAAAATATTCGTATTTATTTTGGTGGGAATAGTGGCGCGGTTCTACCCCTGGCGCGGTTCTACCCTCTGGACTCTAGAAAAGAGACGACAAAACAAAACTATAACAACACGCACCGGCGAGCCCTCAGCTCGGCTTCGCAATTTCCTTGAACTGTCCATAGACGGACAATAAAGGCATCCATCCCAACTCACTCAGCAGTCCTCTGCCACGTCCCGCTACTAAACAGTCCTCCTCAGCGCGTAGGAAGCAGGCATTCCGGGACGAGCTCCGAAAAGAACGCCATAGCCCTACACACGAATATCTCCAAAGGACTTTCGTCAGTCACAGGCAGGGTGAGCAGCGGGGGAACACACAGCTCGCACGCCGCAGCCCTCAGCGCCGCATTCAGCCGGTATTTTCTAATCGGTCCCCAGGAATCCCCATTTGAGAAACACGTACGGCAACAGGATGGCCGCCAGCTGGGTGTTGTTGCTGTTATTATTCTCTCCAGCTCCTCCGAGGAGCGTCCCGAGGATGCAGACGGCCGCGACGGCGACGGGCGCTAGGTAGCACATCGCGACACGGACGAATTCCCCCGAGAGGAGAAGATTTGAGCCATCAAGTCTTGGTATTTCGCTATATGGCGGTGGTGGCGGTCGCGGTATCAGTGGCAGTGGCCGTGGCCGTGGCGGAGCGGACGGCGGTGGCGGAGGCTCATCGCTATTGTTGCCAGGCGGCCGCTGCGTGGTTTGTCTTCTCGTCGGCGTGTTGCCGCTGATGTGCGTCTTTTTCACCATGTCTTTCAGCTGAAGCAGCCCCGGCACCAACCCACCCAAAAGGAGTTTTAGCAGGAGAGTCGCCGTTACGACGGCAAAAACTATCCGGCAATAGCCCGGAGAGGAGGGGTCGATGGCAAATGCAGGGGCAACGACGGCGGAGGCTTCGATTCCGTGGACACTCGCTGCTGACTGGGGTGTGGCTGATGACGTTTCCATCGCGACCACTGGCTGCGGGCACGTCGCCACCTCTGGCATGGGACGGACCCTCACCTGGATGGTGTAGGCATAGGCCTCGTTTCGGTGGTGAGCTCTGACCTCGTCTACGGCTAGAGCCGACGCCGAGCTCGCCACTATCGACGCGATCCACGACACCGTCGGCTGTGGAGCGGCGATGTGAGATCGACTTGCATGCCCAGTGTCATGATCGGCTGGGGTTTGTGGTCCTGGCAGTGTGTACGTGCAAGGCCGCGCGCGTGTGAAGATGCAATTGGGTGCTCGATTTGACGACAAGTGTATGGTTGCCTTTGCTTCGATAGATGACTGCCCAGGCTGTGTCGTGTCGTACAGTACAGGTCATAGTTCGCTCCTCGCCGAGTGGTGGTATCAGGTTAGAGCCGGAGCTCAGAGGGCGAGAATTCAATCACCTCGGAGACCAGACACCAGGCAGCCTAAGGAACTGACTGGACAGGCACTCAAGCCGGGTGCGAGTCGACATTGCGCTGAACATACCTTTCCCGGTTGCCCACCAACATAGGTCTCTAGTAACTGTTGGTGCAACCCGGCAGGCATCAAGATACCCGCAACCTAGAAAATGTCCGCACCTGCTCTAGGAAGGAGGTGAGCACTTACTTACCTCAGGTTTGCACCACGATCCTGTCGCGCTCCTTCTCAAAGCCATCGCCGGAATGGTAGAAAGTCCCATTCAGTGCCTGCTCTTTCCTCAAGAAGAGCCCTGAGAGAGAAGGTGCTGTCGCTTGCACAGCTTTGATGACAATTGACCACCTTGTGCCTTCCCTCGAATCAAGCAATGCTGCCCCCCGGCTTTTTCCGACTTCCACTACTTCAATCAGGCTCTCGCCGAAGCCTTCACTACGTGCTTTTGTTGATCCACGCAATCTTGTCATCATTTCGGCTTCCGCATCGCAGATCCTTTTTGCAGGCACTCGCGAAGATCATCAATGCCGTCAAACCTCCCATTGACCAACGAAGCTCCTCCCATCATCGCTATCAACATGGGCCAAACCTTCTCTGTCGAGCGGGAGGAGAGGGCCAACAGCGCGCAGGTCCAGCTGGACGGGCTGCGAGCCGACCTCGACCGGCTCCAATCCGACTACGCGAACCTGGAGGAGGAGAAAAGATTGTACGAGCAATGCTTTGTGCTCTACTATCATAAGTATGTCAAGGCCCTCGAGGAGCAGCACCAATTGGACTTGTATGCCGCTGAAAAGTGCGAGGAGCTGCATGAAAAGGTCAGCTATCTCATTAAAAAGACGGATCTTGTGGTCTCCTACGCTCATCAGAAGGAGATGATGATCGCGGGCCTCATTGAGAAAAAGAACTGCCTAGAGAGGGAGCTTGAGGGATACAGAGGCCAGGTGCCGAGGGACGGTACGGGAGGCCAGGTGTCGAGGAACACGAGCGGAGACCAGTTGCCGAGGAACGTTGCAGGCGCCCAGCTGCCGTCAGAGTCGGTAGATCAGTGGCTGTGGTCGGAAGAGCCCATTGCATCGGGGAAATATCGCCACGCCGGTCACTCCTCCGGCATCACCATCCTCAATAACGCGAATTCCTCCAGGCCGACCAAGACAGTCCGCTTCTCGTCGCCGATTGAGCAGACTCCACAGCCGGGCTCTTCCTCGACCCGCACCCACGGCCTCGACGCCGGGTACTCCTCCGGCGCTATTGTCCCCAGCGACGACAAGTCTTCCAAGCCGTCCAAGACAGTCCGGTTCTCGTCACTGATCGAGCAGCGCCAGACTCCGAAGCCCGTCCCTTCCTCCTCGAACCGCACCCACGGCCTCGACAGTGCCCAGTCAAAGTCTTCCGACGCGACCGGCGGCTCCCAGGCACAGTCCGCGACGGGTCTCAAGTCGGCTGCGCTTCCCGCCCAGAAAGCGCTCGACAGGGCCGTTCTGAAGCCGCTTAGTGCGAACAAGATCACCAAGAAGTCCGTCAGACCGAGCAAGGGCGTCCCGATGACGGCCCTATCGTCCAAGAACCATCGTCCCCTTCACGATAAACCGATCATCAAAGATATCCGATCCTCCATCGGCGATAGCGCTGCCCTGGACAAGCCGTCGTCGGTGGGAACCCAAAACAAGAAGCAGCCTCAGCCCGGAGAGGACGCGACGGCGGATCCCGGCCGTGTGAGGAGAAGCGTCTTCGGGCACTCCGGCTTCAGCGAGGAGAACACTGCGATCGAGCCGGTCCGGCCTTGCCTCAAGAAGCCCATCGCGGATCTATCGTCTGTCACCAAGAGCTCTGTTCCCGACGAGTTATCAGCGACGGGACCGCCGCCCAGCAAGAAGCAGAAGCTGGCGATCCCCAAGACGGAGGAGGCCATCGCCGACGAGAAGGGTACCCGCGGCGGAGTCGGACCAGCCGCTGCCTCTGCACACAAGAGCGACGACGCCCACAAGCAGCCGATCGACGCAGCCGATTTTGATGTCCGGCCTCTCTTCAAGAAGCCCATCATCGTGCAGCAGGACCTGACAAAGGTTTTCTTTGCCAGGTGCCCGATTCTCGACCAGAAGCCGACCACAACGGCGCGTGCCGCGGCGGCCACGAGTAATGAGGACGAGGCGCAGATGACCGAGGTGAGCGGTCGTCCATGGGACACCGGCAAGGTCGAGACGTTGTCGAGCTCTTCTGATGACGGATGCCCGTCCGCGGGAGAGTTGATGGATTTGGAGTGGTGAGGGAGCGCAGACTCGCTTCGCTGGCTACGAATCTCCGTGGAGAGAGCCTTTTCGAGGCTCTTTGATTGCTTGGTTTAGTCGTTCTTGCTAGGTGCGATGGGCTGATGGATGGGCTGGCGACTGCCTGCGGCTCCTCGCTTTCGATTGGGCGGTGGTTTGTCTAGGGTAGGGCCGCCGATTTGCTGTGTTTCTTTGCTGTCCAGAATGCCTAGGTGGGATTGAATCGATGACGAGATAATGTGCGGGGAAAACAAATGTTGGGGTCGAATGTAGTCTAGCCTCTTTTTCGGCGCAGCTGGAGTTGTAGAGAGGGGATCTTCGCCAGGGCTGTGATTAATATGAAGGTGATGATGGATGGACGGGTGGGATCGCCTGACTTGTAGAGAGGACTTGCTGCCTACCACCTACGTACCTTGCGTATATTTCGCTCGGTTGTTCGGAGAAGCTTAGCTCGCGGCTTATATCTTATTTAGGCCCGCAATAAATTGGTGTTGATGATCAGACATTCCTCGAAGTGGTGATGTGCTGCGATGTTGGGTGGAGCTGATGGCAACGAGCGAAAAATGGTAGGCACATCGACCGACACGGGCATCTAGAGCGCGGGAGGCCAGCCTTGGCAAGAAAACCCGCGATCAATATTTCCGATTGGAAGAGACGCCATTGGACGAGCTCATATGCCGCACAGCGCGGCATTTCTGTTTTGGCTGCGGGCAAACCCGTCCCGTCGTTCGACCCTGTCTTATCATCCCCCGTGATTGGTGGCTGGCGGAGAAGGAAAGAAAGAAGAGATGCATCTGTACTGAACTAACCACAACTGGCTGGGGCACCTACACAACACAAGTACCATGCTTCTAAGCCTCCAATGTCTTAGTTTTCTTGCCATCCGTCATGGAGCACAACCTAGTGAAAGACGGGCATGGTTGGGGATGTATGTTAGCGTTTTTCTCCTCAGATACCTACGAATACGTGTACGCACGTAGCGTACCGACACATACGCTACCTTCTTACTTCTCGTCCTGTTAGTGGCTGCTGATGCGAATAATACGATAGGTACGGATCTTTGGCGTCTGTTGTGATACGATATATGACCAATTTGGCTCCAGCCCCTCAGCACTACTGCGGGAAGTCATATGAATGGTTTTCGTGGCTGGATGGTTGGTCACTTATCGCTTTTTCCCCTTCGGTATAGCGAGGGCGCCGAACCCCGCCTGGGGCTCGGAGCTATGCGCATGTCTTTGGGTGCATATAATATTGGCGTCGGTCGTTCATCTTTTGGGGAGACGGCCCGTTCCTACTTGGTCCCTAACGCCGCGGTCATCAATCATCAGCGAGACTGGCTGGCGGTGACGACAGACGGCGCGCCTCTCTTCACGTCAACGACCTTTCCATTCAGTTTGGCAAACTTAGGTATACAAGCGAACAGCCGTTGCCCTGATGGCGGTCTCAGAGATTCTCGCCATTGCTTCCGAGCAGAGACTAGCCATAGCGGGGTGTCTGCTCGCCGTCTGGCTCGTCCGCAAGGTGCTGCAGTACTACAGGCTGAGACATTTCAAGGGGCCGTTTGGCTCGGGGGTATCCGGAATAGAGCATGCGAAGGCGATGATGGGCACGAGGTGCCACCTGTGGTATCAGAGCGTCTCCGCCAAGTATGGTATGTTGTAGGATGCGTGGGGAGGAGAGGAGGGAATTCTGTGCATCAGACGACGATGGCTGGCCAGATGTCTTCATGCGACTAACGACCGCATACAGGATCCATTGCTCGAATAGGGCCTAATGAGCTCCTCGTCGGCGATGCGGACATCTGGGCCCACGTCAACGTCAAGCCGGGCTATTCGCGGTCGGAGTGGTGGTACCGAAGCGTGAGGTTCGAGCACAGACGGGACACCTGCTTCAGCATGACGGATAACGAGAGGCACGATTTGAGGAGGAAGCAGATTGGGCCTGGGGTGGGTGAACTTGGGAAACTCCCCTGACAAGCTCCAAGAGCCTTTTCCTTGATGAGCAATCCGCTGTCTGCTGGCTGACATATCACCCGCCCATCAACTCCTTGTCTGGTTGGGCAGTACTCCGGGAGAGAAACCGAGAATATCGAGGGTGCAGTCGACGAATACGTCAACAAGCTCCTCGCCCTCATCCGCGAGAAATACATCTCCTCCCCCTCGAGCGGCGTCCTCGTGCCCATGGACCTGGCGAAGAAGATCCAGTTCTTCACGCTCGACGTCATCAGCGCCGTAGGGCTGGGCAGATCGTTTAGCATGCTCATCAACGACGGCGACGTCGACGACTACCTCAAGTCCAGCGAGGAGGGGATCCGCATCAGCGTCTACCTCCTCGCCTTCGGCATAGGTTGGCTGCCGCAGCTCCCCTGGCTCGGGAAATTCCTCGCACCCGCTCCGGGCGACAACAACGGCTTCGGCAGGATGATGAAGGACGCCTTCGACACCATCGACGCGCGCGCCGCGAGGCCGATAGAGGCGAGGAGCGACATGCTGGCGTCCTTCATGCGCCACGGCCTGAGCGGCGACGAGCTGAGATCTGAGGGCCTGCTGCAGATCATTGCCGGCTCGGACACCACGGCGGGCAGTCTAAGGGGCATCATGCTACTGATACTGACGCATCCGCGTGTGTACGCGAAGCTGCAACGGGAGATCGATGAGGCCGTTGCTGCCGGGAAGGCGCCCACCGCTCAGGTGATCTCCATGGCACAGGGCAAAGCCTTGCCATACCTCCAGGCGGTGATCCGGGAGGGCCTGCGCCTGTTCCCCGCAGCCATGGGCACGCTCCCGCGCGACGTACCACCCGAGGGAGACACGGTCGTGGTGGATGGCAAGGAGGTGTTCCTGCCAGGCGGCACCAGCCTAGGATACTGCGCGTACGCGATCCACCGAGACAAGCGGACGTATGGGGAGGATGCGAATGCGTTCAGGCCTGAGAGGTGGCTCCTTGAGAAGGACCCGGACAAGATGACGGCCATGCTGAACGTGAACGACCTGGTCTTTGGCCATGGCAGGTGGAAGTGCTTGGGGAAGCCGGTGGCGCAGATCGAGTTGACCAAGGTGATCTTTGAGGTGAGTTTCTAACTTCATATCCTTCATGTCTTTCCCATTTTCACCCTGTTTCCTTTGTCTATTAGAAGATTTGACGGCCGCTGTGTTACTACCGTGCTGACGATCAGGGGGGGCCTTCTTCTGCAAACAACTACAACTCACAGCTCATGCGCAACTTCGACTGGGGACTGCTCAACCCAGGCAAGCCATGGAAGGCGGATGATGTTGGCGGTCTGTGGATTATATCAGACATGTGGGTTCAGGTGTCGCCTCGTGGTTAAGCGGAACTTCTATGGGTGAGATTGAGCCTGGAGGTGGCGACCATAGGTCGGTACCTACCTAGATACGTGTAGGCAAGTGGCTCAGGTCTGCAAACCGAGTGGAGTTAGCCTCACTGAGAGAACCTCTTTCGAAGTAGCTTGTAATGAGTTAACTATAAGCGATTTTATTGGTGCTATGAAAAAGGACAAAGACTGCACGAGGAGAGAAAGGCTAAACTTTTACGTAGTCATCATACTCACTCGACTGGGACACACATGGCACATAAGGGTCCGCTAGCCCTACCGACCCTCACGGCACCACCTCGTACCGATCACTTCGGTCCCTCACACCCCGATAATCGAAATAATCAAACCTGGCCTCCAGCGCCGTCCCGTTGAGGTCTGAGCACGCCAGTCCCACGAACGCACCCGTGAAGCTCCCGTGCTCGGCGTGGCCGCCACACTCGTCAGACAGGATCGACGCGTCCTTCGCACCGCCGACGTTATGGCGCTGCTCTCGCTGCGACGAGTCCGCGCTGTCGGGCAGGGCGTACCAGAACTGCAGCTCCGACCCCCTGACCCAGAGCCCCAGCTTCACTCTCCCTTCGTTCGGGATCGGGACGGGTCCGTGCAGCGGGGTCCTCTCGAGGCCTCCCGTCGGGTGGGAGGCTTCCGACGATAGGATCAGCAGCTCGCGCTGCCCGTCTGCATCCGCCGTCACGGCGAGGTAGAAGAAGTTGTAACGCGAGTAGTAGGCTGTCAGACCCGCGAACTGCCGCTCATCGGTGGGCGAGAAAGAGGATAGCGTCGTCTCGGCCTCGTAGGAGAAGTGCGTCTGGCGCCGCGCCACGAGGGACTGCTCGAACCAGGAGCCGGGGGACTCACGGCCTATCAGCGACAGCTTGCCCGGGTGGGACGTGAGGGAGAAGATCCGCGAGGGCTCGGGAGTGCGCAGCCATTGGAAGTCTGGGTGCAGTGGCTTGGAGGCCGAGAACGTGTAGTGGCGGGGCGTCCAGTAGGCGGTCTCGTCCCGCGAGGCTGGGAGAGAGATGCGGAGGGACGGGACGGGGGAGTCCGGGGAGGAGTTGGTGTCCTTCTTGAGGTAGAGCCAGTCGTCGTCCCGCCACTCGACCTCTTGGATCGCTGTCTCGCGGCCGAGGACGCAGCGGCGTTTCTGTGTGATGGGGCGGCCTGTCAGGTGCACGAGGTAGGTCCTGCCGTCGGGCGCGTCGACGATATCGCCGTGTCCGGCGCGCTGGAGCGCCGCGTGCGGGTGGTCCTTGGACGTCACGACGTGCCTGTCCGGGTGGGTTTCGTAGGGCCCCCAGATGTTTCGGGATCGCGCGAGGGTGACGGCGTGGTCATAGCCCGTGCCGCCCTCCGCGGTGAGGAGGTAGTACCACCCGCCGCGCCTGTACAGGTGCGGGCCCTCGACTAGGCCTAGGTCGGTGCCGCGGTAGATGTTTTTGGAGGGGCCGACCAGCTGGCCGGCGGCTGCGTCGAACTCCTGCAGGCGGATGCCTGCGAAGGCATTGGGGCGTGCCCGGTGGTCCCAGAGCATGTTGACGAACCACTTGCGCCTGGAGTCCGGGTCGTGGAACAGCGACGGGTCGAAGCCGGACGAGTTGGCGTACACGGGGTCGGACCAGGGCCCTTCGATGGATGGAGCCGTGACGATGTAGTTGTGCGTGTCCTTGAAGGAGCCGTCCTTGCGCTTGACGTCCGTGTACACCAGCCAGAACTTGTCGCCGTCGTGGGTCAGACAGGGTGCCCACACGCCACAGCTGTCTGGGTCGCCGCGCATGTCGAGCTGGGACTTGCGCGTGAGGGGGCGAGTCGCCAGCGTCCAGTTGGCGAGGTCGCGGGAGTGGTGGATCTGCACGCCGGGGAACCACTCGAAGGTCGACGTCGCGATGTAGTAGTCGTCGCCCACGCGCAGGATGGACGGGTCGGGGTTAAACCCGGGGAGGATTGGGTTGCAAACGAGGGGCATGATGATCGTGGGAGTGTTGCCGTGGGTCAGGGCGCAAGGACCAACTCCAAAGCTTTCAGTGCTTCCAGAGTCCTTTATTGGCCTGGTTTGCGGCGGCTTCTAGGGAGAGGAATTCTTTGAGTCTGCCTCTGTCGCGGTACTGTTGGGGAAATCGCGTATACATATATATATATACCAGAAGTTTGGGGATGGTGTTGGATGATCCATCCAATTTCCCCTCATTTTGTCAGTACGCGATCATCAGCCACCCAACCGTTGCGTCTATTTAGCCGGTGACGGCCAAGCATCCGCTCCTCGCCGCCTGCTCGGATCCGTACCCGCCATTCAGGATGTTTCTAGTGGAGACATCCATTCCCTGCCGTTGGCGGCTCGCGGAGATGCGCTTCTGACAAGGGGGAACCTGCCACTGACGACCCCGGCTAGGCTCCTGCGAGCGACGTTTGCTCAACTAGGTAGGTAGTTGGTCGGGACGGATAGGAGACTCAGGAAGAACAAGTGCAAGGAACTGCGAGGTGGTCGACAGGCGAAATAAGACTCGGAGGCATCAGACAACCTTGGCTAAAATGATTGCTACGGGGTCAATATGTGCCCACTCGATACGATCCAAATGGGAAGTGACTGTATGGACAGCCTGAGATAGAAACCCAAATGATCCCCCTTCCTGATAGCCCTTGTGTGTGCGTGCAGGGCCCCGAGCTTAAATCCACCTCATCAGTATTCTTCCCACACACCTCGATCACCCTCAATCTCTCTCTCCCTCCAGCTACAAATCCTCTCCAACCCGCGCCACACCATCGCCAACCCAGCCCTCGCGCTCATAGTACCGGAAGATGAGATCATAGTCGTCAAAGTCGTGCACAATGCGATCGATCCTCTTATAGCCCGGAATCCGGTCGATCCGCAGCTTCCTACTACCAATTGGCTGTGTCCCCCAATCCCCTTCATCAAGAGGAGGCGAATCGTCCCTCTCCCGCTGCGAGCGTTGTCCCTTCCCCTCGAACAGCGTGACGCTGAACCTTCCCGGACGGAAAATGCCCACGACGTGCTCGATGATGTCGCTCGTCTCCCTCCCCTTCTGTCCGCCGGGGACGTTGGTCTCGAACGACGCGAATGAGCAGTGCGGCTCGGGCGTGACGTGTACCGTGAAGTAGTGTGCAGAAGAAGAATTGCCGGACATGCCTTGCTCGGGAACGGCCGGCGCGGGCACGACGCCGTTGGCGGAGAACCCGCAAGGTGCGAACATGTACGCGTCGATGCGCGCGTCCGGGTATTTGGACTTGGGGTAGACCTCAGAGAGGCCGCAGGTGTCTGAGACGACCGTCCCCAGTGCGTGGCCCTCGGTGGTGAGGGTTTCGTCAAGCATCGCCTGGTCATCAGGACCACCGGCATTGGAATTGGCATGGGTGTTGATGTCGTCGACGTCGAAGATGGAGGAGGCGGAGGAGTAGGAGTTTGAGTCGTTACCCAGCCCGCCCAGGCCCTCGTGGGCGGTGTCCTGGCTGCACGCGACCGCACTCGCGTGGGACAGGTAGAACTGCTTGGCTAGCTCGGGGTCGAGGTCCGTCATGAGGATCTCGAGCGTCTCGTCCTCTTCGCCGGACAATTGCTGCTGCTGCTGCTGCTTCTGCTGCTTCTGCTGCTGGTGGGGATGGAGGGCCGTCGGGATCTTGGTAGCCGTAGTCTCCCGGTTGGCATTAGCGGTGCCGGCAGTAGCATCCTGGGGCGGCGTGCGCGGCGGGGTCAAGATAGACGCATTCGGCGACGTGATGTACAGGTACCAATGGTCACCGTTCATCTTGCCCACCATGTAGGCGCTGCCGCCCTCGAACATGTCGTCGAGGTACTTGACCTCCTGCTTCCAGCTGCGGTGTGGGCCGTGTTGACGGTCCGGGAACAAAAAGTTCTTGCGGCTGTAGAAGACGCGGTACGGCGTGGCGGCAGCTCGGATATCGTCCAGGGGCGCGCCGTTCTGGGTCGGGAACCCGCCGTCCACCACCGCCGTGCGCAGCAGCCGGTGCAGGCCTAAGAGCAGGGTGGTGGTGCCGCACGTCTTGAGGATGATCTTGTGCGGGAACACAAACATGCTCGACTCGGACAGCAGGTACGCGTCTACCGTGTCGGACCGGACAACCGACAGGACCTTGCAGTTGACCATGTCGAGCATGATCTCCCAGTTCGCGGCCGGGACGGCCTTCAGCCCTAGGGGCTGGGCGCCAGCTGGTAAGGCATCGGGGCTCGGCGCAAACCAGACCTCGAGCAGCTTCTCGGGGCCCTCGAAGGCGTTGCTCGAGTCTAGATCGGCGGCAACATCGTGGTTGATGGTCAGACGCGGCGTCGCGTTAGACTGAGAGAGGATGGGTGCCGAAGACGAGGACGAGGACTGAGAGATCTGGAAGTTGATCATCTCCGGCGTGGTGCGGCAGAAAGCAGCAGCGTTCAAGGAAGGTCTTCGTGGTCCTTTGGTCGGTTGTGGCGTGTCGATCCGAGGATTCGGGTCTTCCGCGGGACACTAGCTGCCACTCAAACGAACCTTGCGGCGTTCGCTTGAGAGAGTAGGCCCACAGGAACGGGTGGGAGGTTGCGAATGCTGGCGGCGCCAGCTACAGTTGATCAGGTGTGGATTTTGTGTTGCCAACGTCTCTCGAAGGGGACGTTAGGGAGGTCGGGCGGGGAGGGGGAGAGTGAAGATCTTTGACGAAGGAATGGTGGGCTTCTGTTGTCTAGATATAACCCTTACGGGTGCTGATGTTCGTGTTCGACGGTAACTGTTCTGGCGTTATACGACGGGTCGGCTCATCGACGGGTATCGAATGGGGATCGATCGAGATATATAGGGACTGCGGGGGGCAAGATATAGAGACAAAAATGCTGGGTCGGTATCTGCGATAATGGGTGACTTCAGATGCTTTATCTGTCGTCAGCAAAGCACGGTAACAACGGCAGCAGGGTGTGTGGGTCGTCCGTGCCGTCGGTTGGTTGGACACTGGCTGAAGGTTACGGGTTGTACGGACCGGCAGAGGGAGTGCTGCTGCTAGTTTGGTGCTGCCGCACTTGCGTCGACAGCTATGTATTCACTGGATCTTCACTGGATGTGTGGGTGGGGAGGCGAACCGGCAAACGGGCGACAGGCGAAAGGCACTCCGTCGATGGCGTTTGATGTTTCCCGAGCACGGATACTAACAAGGCAGAAGAGAGGGGAAATATCGCCGGCGCAGTGTCACAAGGATACCAGATTATCGTCGGCAGCGTTCGATCGAGAGTCGATGAGCGCAGCGGTCGTCAAACCCAAGCTGTTCTCTCTGCGAAAACGGCGGACTTAGGTAGATCGAAAGGTCGGTTTTCCTTTTGTGACGAATGAGAGAACGCCTGACACGTAGAACAAGCCAAGGCGAGAATTCAAAAACAGGGCTGTGTCGGGAGACACTGAGTGCGGTGAGCAAATTTTCTTTTTTTTCTCTTTTTCGCTCGACTCGCAGCAGGTTCCTGGCAGAATTTTGAGTTTAGCTCGGCGCCTTTGTCCCGATTGCCGGCTTGGGATACGCCACATAGCAGCGGGGTAGCTGCGCGAATTACGTAGAAAGAAGAAGAACGAAAAAATTCAGGTATGCAGGCGACCGCCGTGATAAAGTGGGGTACACACTTATCCCCCGAGCGTCATGGGAAGTCATGTACAACCCGCTTCTTCATTTAGTTAGCGACACAGGAGTAATGGATGGAGAGATAACGGAATGGAAGCCACGCATCTGACCCATCGATAATAACGGACTTGTGCAGTCGGATCGGTCCGTGACAAGCCACAATTCGCGACGTTGATGAGATTATTCCCGAGACGGCCAACGCATTACGGCCCGGGGAGCATGCGGGGATCTCATGGCATGATTAGGACTGGATAGCGCACAGACTCGTAGAGCCTCACCGTCTTCGTTGCAGGATTAGCACTTCATACTTGTAACGCCCGACTGAATAGCAGATATCACGTCCGCCGTGATAGCCTTAAATACTGGAGCAAGCGAGCAGTCCAGGTATTTCTCCACCAAGTGTCCCGCCTCCCGGTCGCTTCGGCTGTCCGTCTGCTCGGAAAGGACGCCACTCTCGCCCTCCCCCTCAGAGCCACTCGGGCCTCGTCCATCGGCTTCCGTGGCCGGCTTTTCGTACCTCGGGCGGCGACCAGTCTCGACGAGGTCGACAAACACAGGGTCGATCGGCACTCTGCCGAGAAATCTCACCTCGAAGTCATTGGCCATGATCTCGCCGCCGCCTGACATGAAGATGTTTGTGCGCTCGCCACAGCAAGGGCACACGTAGCCACTCATATTCTCCACAACGCCAAGGACCGGTATGGATGTCTTGCGACAGAAATTGAGCTCCTTGCGCACGTCGGCCGTGGCCACGGCTTGCGGAGTGGTCACTACCACGGCGCCCGCTAGTTGTCCCGGCTTCGCCTTCTGGAGCAGCGTCTCCGCAAGCGAGATGTGCTCGTCGCTCGTCCCGGGTGGCGTGTCGATCAGCAAGAAGTCCGTGTCCGCCCAGAGCACATCCGACAAGAACTGGCGCACCATCGCCGTCTTCTTGGGACCGCGCCAAACGACGGCATCGCCGCGGTTCTGCAACAAAAACCCCAGGCTCATGACTCTCAAGGAGCCCAGCCCTGTATCTGGATCGGCATCGTGGACGGTGATGGGCAGCCAGCCGCCTGGCGCTTGGGTGACCTTGGAATGCTCGACGGAGAGCATGCGGGGGATGTTGGGGCCGGTCAGATCGACGTCGAGGACGCCCACGGAAAAGCCGGCGAGGGAGAGCGAGAGCGCAAGCTGCGTCGTGACGGAGGATTTTCCGACCCCGCCTTTGCCGGAGAGGACCTGTCAATTTGGCACCAGCGTTTTGTTGTTAGATGCTTCCGAACAAGCCTGAGCAAAGGGAACGGAGCGTCAAGGTTTGGAAGTGAAAGGAGAGCATCTTTACTAGCACAATGTGTTTGACTTTGCACAGCGACATTGTTTTGCGGGAGTTGCTGTGCTGTGCCTGGCTGGCACGAAAACCCCGCAGTGAGCTTCGAGTGATGGCGCAAGTGTGCGTGCGCAACGCAAACATGTGTTCGAATTACAAGAACCAAGGTTCAGACAATCCGTCTGTAATCCGTATAGATAAGTGAGGTTTGCCTCCGAGCCATCATGGAGAGGGAGAAAGAGAGTCGACCGAGGCCAGGTTGGAGTACTCAGTGGTAGTTTCGATCGCAGAGACGGCAGACTTCACATCGGAACGTCATCGGACGTCGATGCTTTATCAGCAGCTCCAGAAAGTCCCGGTCTCCACTGTGGATAAGATATCGGAATTAGCAAACCACCAATTGGCCGATCCGAAGGTCCTTCAGCTAACTCGAGCTTCTCATGAAAAGCAAAAACATTCGAAAATTCCATCATTGGTAGGAGTTAGCTGTAGGAAAATGGTGTTGAAAAGAAATTATAGATCAGTGACAGGAAGACTAGCTCCAATTCAAATCTTGGGTTGTTTTGCTGCCAATCTCGAACCGGGTTGGTTGTCGTCGATCCGAACGCTCACTCGTCCCAAACATGATGGGAGCCGAACAGGGGTGTGTGCCGAACTAAGGACGCCACGCTCCCTTGGAAAGGCTTGACACGGTGCAAATTGCCAACGTGAACGAAACGTCGCAGCCACATCCACCAACTCCGTCCCGTCAGCCTTACCCCGTACTCCTCGGTCCAAAACCTACTATCCCGTCGCGATACACCAATTCCGTTGCTAATTCTACTTGCTCCCATCTACCGACGATCGAGACCTCAACGAATCGATTCTCCGACGCATCCGTCTACCGGCGTTGCGCCGAGCAAGCATTGAGAGGTCATCAAGCCTAAAATACCAAGGCACCCCACCACCTCCTCTGAGTCCGGTCGCATCATCAGGTGGAAGAGATGAGAAGCATAGGCAACGGCAGTGCGCGACCTCGGCTCCCATAATGGAGGAGGATCCCTGGGGCTCGCCATGGACCACCACCGACTCCGCCGATCCGACGAAGCCGCCAGAGCTCGTGCCGCCGCCTCGCGCCCTCCTCACGACGACGACCACATCCTCCCTCGGCGTCCCCATCCCCGCGTTCTCCTACAACTCACCATGGGAGACAAACGACGATGACTTTGGCGACTGGTCTTCGGCCGAGCCTGCCGCTGCCGTGGGCACCCCTGGCTCACTGTCTGTCTGGGGCGGATGGCCAGCAGGGCCGGCAGGGCCAGGTGAGGTTGCGTCCGGCGCAGGAGGACCAACACTGCCCCAGTCATCTGCGAGGCCTCGAGAGGACAGCATCCCAAGCTTGAGGTCAAGGTCAAGGTCACGAGATGGCAGCATCGCGATGACGAGTCCCATAGCGTGGCCTAGCAATGCGGCAACATCGCCCGGCCTGAAGAGCATCTCGCGCTCCAGCTCGAGTTCGGTTCTACGATTGCATCCCCTCGACCCATGGGCATCCGAGTCCAACCCAACACTCGACCTACCACCAAGCCCGTCTAAACTCGCATCTTCGCCCTCCTTGCCCAGCTTAGCGCCGTCGGCCGACTTCTCTCGCATCGAGTCGGGAGTGACAGGGATGGGAGTCGCCAATCCAGTGGCACCGCAAACAACAGGACATGCGCTGGACACAACGTCGGGATCTGGAGACCTCACGCTGGCACTCAGAAAGGCAGAGGCTCTCCCTTCACCTGGCTGGGGTGCGGACGACGACGATGGCGGGGGCGACGACAAGGGTGATCAGCCGGACGATCAGCCGGACGATCCACTGGTCATCACAAACGGGACGAGAGATGCAGGTGCCCAACAGGGAAAACCAGGCGAAGCCCATAAGCCCCCAGAAGCAGAACGTCGGTCAAGGGCTTCGTCGTCGAGCTCAGACGAGGGAGAGCAGAGGGGCACATCCCAGGATTCTCCAATCACGTCCACTGATGAGGATGCCAGGACCCGACCACCATTACAGCCCGCTCAACGAAAGGTGTCCGGCAAAGTGCAAGACTTGGTCGAGATGTATGACGGGATCGCCAAGAGTGCCGTCGCGGAGCCACCACCCCCAACTCGAACGCCTGAGCCCAGGATGAGGTCGTCATCACGCGAGCCAACTGGCGCCCATCAACGCTCTACGAGCAGCCTAGCTGAGCGAAGGACCGCGGCGGACAGAGACAACGAAACAGTGGAGGATTCAAGGGAGGGCACCCCCACGCCCGCACGCCGCCGTAGCTTCACTTCACACCAGCGACACAGGACTTCCTCGGCTGCGTCCGGGCTTGCGCCGGCCCAGGGACCAAAGCCGCGGGCAGCCGCAGAGAGAAACACAGGCTTCACAGCGCTCATCACCAAGTTCGGCCCTGTGCAGTTTACACCAGACCTCAGTTCCATCGATGCACTCTTTAATACGCCCGAACTCGACGCCATCCAGCCTCTTGAGGGCGGCGACACCGACATCCCAGATGGGATGCTCCACGACAGCTTCGACACAGTCTCGGAGCGGCGTGCATGGTATCTCATATCTCGTCAGGGCACAGCACGGATGCACAACGCGGGAGGCGAGGAGTACTACAGGCGGACGACGTGGCCCTCGTCCGAAGTTCGCGCCGAAACCATCAAGATTGTCCGCCGCTGGATGGAGGAGGACTCGATCGCGGGCGGCCGGGCGAAGCTGGGTGGCGTGGCGCGGGGCAAGGGCAAGGGAAACCTGTTCGGATGGGACTCATCATCGCCCGGTTTCTCCGAGCCGGTGAGGGTTGACGAGCTATTCGCGAAGCGCAGGAAACAGCGCCAGATGCATCAGCGCGTGCCATCGGTCGAAAGCAAGCGGCCTCCTAGCCTGATTCTCCCACCGCAGCATGGGCCAACGGCACCAGAAGCAGCGCCCGTAGTCAGCAGGCCAGTGTCGGTCGGCTTCGGCGGGGCAGATGCAGGAGGCTGGGAGTGGACCGACGCGCCGCCAGCGGCCGCCGAGCCGACGCCCCCGGAAGCACCCAATGGCACCGCTATCACATCTCAGCATACCCAACATCGCATCGAGCCTCAGAAAGCAAAAACACAGCTAGCATCTGTTGTCGCTGTGACGGTGACGCGACCTACCACCCTTGATGAAGACAACGAGGACGACGACGACTGGGGAGAGATGGTCTCGTCCCCTACCACTGCGCTCCACGGGGGCAATCAGCAACCGAACTCCTCATCTGGACTTCTCTTCCAAGACTGGCCCTCTTCCGCCGAGACCCCCACACCCTCCACAGCAGGCCAGGGCCATGGTCTTCTGCACAACATGGCCCTACCCATGCCCTCCACACCAGCGTCAGCACCTCTGCCATTACGTGACGGCCGTGTTTCGCGTCCCAGTCATCCAGCCTCAACGGCCCCACCGATATCACCGACTCCATCCAATCCATCCTACCCCGTTAATAACCCTCAAAGCGCCTCTCCCACGAATATCATGTCCGACAGCAAGGCCGCCGCGGCGCCTCACACTGCTGCTCCTCAGGAGGAACCGGCCGCCCTCATCAGTCTCCCTGATTCCTCTTCCTCTTCGCCCTCAGACGCCGCGGCCCGAAACACCCGAGGGTTCCCCTTAACAGCGCCAGCCGCGATAGCCGAACAATTTACCGATCACCCGGCGGCCTCCGTGGCCAGCGCTCCTCACACCCAGGAGCACCAGCGAGAGGATGAAGACGCTATCGTGCAGGCGATAATACAAGGCCTCCCCGACCTGTCATACATGCTTCGATGACACAACTGACAGCTGCCATGCCACAGACGCCACAGACTGTATGCGGCTCATGTTGTACCTACCAACCTGCGACTACTTATTCTACTTGTACACACCTACCTACCTACGCAGTCTGATGGGTAAAATCCACACAGGGTGATGTACTCGCAGGGATGGGACAGGGACCAGGGTTTTCCAGCAAACTTCTGGGTCTTCGAAGTGAGCTTGGGCTCGAAAGTACCTCCCCTGTCCGCACGTGGCTAGTGGCGCCAAGAGGACTTGCCCCTCTGTGTTTTTTTTTTTTTTGGGGGGCTGAGACTGTCCTACATGTCTTCACGTCCACATATCTGCAATAGCCATCCAATACTCATAGAGCGGCATAAATAGCGACTTCGTGTTTTTATTTTATTTTTATTATTTTTTCTCCCGTCCCAGGCTTTGCGTGGGGTCCTGATACACGTGCAGCAAGCACCACGGTCCATTCGCTGCGCCAGACGGCTGGGGAGCAGGAACAGGGAAGTGGAGTTAGGAACAATTAAGCATTTTCTGGGCAATTCGCCATGACCATGCTCCCTTCCTCGTCACCGTACTATGGTATCCGACGCTAAAGCGCCAGCAAAAAACCGATGGAAAATCTGGACTCATCTGGAGTCATGTCCAGCACGTCGGGGCCCACTGTCGAAGATGTTTCACCATCCGATCTATCTCCTACCTCCAAACTACCCGTTAGTGGCACAGCTGCTCCCGTCCGCAATAGTCGAATGGTCTCACCCTCCCCGTTGACACCGCGCTAACACGCGGATAGACGCGCGTACGCTGCAAAGGGCAAAGGGGCGTCCCTTCCTTTCAACCAGTGTTATGATACGTAC
>PYST01000425.1:755-29795 GCA_003049485.1 Ophioceras dolichostomum | reverse complement strand
GGGGTGGCAAGAACAGCAGGTGACCGCAGCAGAAGCAGATAGCAGCAGAAGTAAAAGCAGCCGCTTGAGTCTACTACTGAATCAAGAAAGCAAATCGAAAGAAGCGGGAGGTAGATATATGAAGGCCAGGAGGGGATGGGGCTCCTAGTAGCCCCTTTTCCTAGACCCTCTCCCACGGAGGCTCTTCCCAAGAGAGCCTTGTCTGCAGAGGGCTGGGCGCGACCTCTCGTGGATGCGTACATCATCACTGTAAATAGATGTGGAGGCTCTGGTGTTGGGTTGTACATCTAACGGTAAAACTCCCATCTCAGACACCTCTGATGTTAAAGACTTGGGCCATGTGGTGCGGAGGTTTATGCTTTCAGGAACCGCCCGTGTATAAGTTCCCATTTGGGTCAACTATCCTGGGCAATATCGTACGGCGATGTCGTACTACCACGGCGATGTCGTACTACCACGGCGGCATAGTATGCCCTAAGAAAAGGCTCCATAGAGCCGCGGCCAATCCCAGCGGCCATTACCAGCTTCCTACCTTTCTTCGTGGGCACTGGTGGATCTGATGTTTTTGTAAGTCACTGCCATGTCATCCCCCGGCCACGAGGGGGTAGCAGGAAACGAGGCGGCCGACCAGCTAGCCAAGGAAGGGACCGAGCTGTCCGGCCCCCCAAAACAGGCCCCAACGGTCGCAGGGGTTAAGGGAATGGCTGGAAAGCTCGGGAGGGACGCCTGGAACGACTGGTGGAAGGAAGGGACCACCAACCGGTATAAGGGACTAGGGCTTACGGAGGTGCACACCTCCTGCCCCCCAGCACTTTCCCTCCCACGCCGCACCCTCCACCAGCTTATCGCTANACCTCCTGCCCCCCAGCACTCTCCCTCCCACGCCGCACCCTCCACCAGCTTATCGCTACCCGGACCGGCCACGGAGACTTTCAGTGGTACCACGAGAAGTTCGACCACGCCGAAAACCCCCCCTGCTCCTGCGGGGAAGACCGAACCCCAGCGCACATGGTATATTGCCGAAAGGCGCGCCAGCTCCACACTTCCTGGGCTGAGGCCGACCCAGCTCCTGAGAGCAACCGATGCGAATACTGGAAACGTCTAATCCAGAAACTGGAGCTGTTCGAGCACTTCACTAAAACGACCAAATTCTTCAGAGATATGCCCTTGGAAGAAGGCGCCAATAAGCGCGTAAACCAAATAATAACCATCCACCACCTGGACAAGGCTCAAGGACCTCTAAGCGGCCGACTTTCCGGACGCGGCACACCAGCATCGCTCGTGCCCACGACAACCAACCGTCTCCCTCTTCAAGGACAGATAGAGTCAAGGGGGTAGTTATGAGCCAAGAGTAGTTATGAGCCACTATGACCACCAAAGTAAAAAAGAATAGATTGCAGCCAAATTTGAAGCCAAAAATTCACAAAAAATAGAAAATTAATCGCCATCATCGTCAGAATCCCATGCCTCCATTGCTCGGGCGGTAGGACGTCTCTGGCGCCTAGATCTCCATACGGGAGGGCGTTCCTCCTCACTGGAGGACCCCTCCCTTACCTCCTCGACAGCTGCAGCAATTCGACGTTGTTCCGGTTCCCTATTGCGCTGGGCGGCAATTTCAGCAAGTGAAGGCAATCGAGAGTTGGGCTTTCGCTTAACCTTCTTCCTCTTCCGGGCCTGGGCTCTCTCCAACTGAGCCCTCAGCTCAGCGATCTCTCGGTCCTTCAAGGCCAGCTTACTCGTTTGATGATCGTAAGCGCGGGCCACCTTCTGGTGCACTCTCTGACTGTGAGGGCTGTCCTTAGGATCTCTGAGAAGGTCCAAAATATCTCTGCCCCTTTTGGGGGTAGCGATATCAGGGAGCCTGGCGTCAGGGGTTGGCTCAGGGGTAGCCTGGCGGGCAGCGGTAGCCACATGATCGTTATCTAGGCACTTCTGACGGTTCTTGGGGTAGAGGCCGGGAACGCTCCAGCCAGATTTGATGTTCTTCTCGCTCAGCCCTTCAGTTCTCGCCCTTGCGTAGCACCCTAGGAAGTTGAGCTTTCCCAAAGAGGCAGAGTCGGTCAAAGCCGCAAGATCGCCGAAATACTTGCGGTAAGCTGTTTTCAAAGGGGAAAAGACTCCCCGGTCCAGCGGTTGGGTGACATGTGAGGTGTTGGCAGGTAGGAAAAGGAGGTAAATATGATTGAGGAATCAGTGGACCATGAACTTGTCGGTTGTATGGGAGCTATGGCCATCTACTACCAGGAGCCGCGCTTCTCCCTGATCGGGCTCTATTTACGGGATAAACACCTTTTCTAGCCACTCCAGGGCAATATCATTGCTAGTCCATCCATTCTTCGAATAGGTAACCATCCAGGAGAGGTGGGAGGCGAGGACCTCGTCGGAGAACCACTGATCTTGGATGCTGGCAGCCTTAAAAATCACCAGGGGGTCCAGGGCTCTCCCTCTCGCGCTTACGCACTCGACTAGAGAGGTCCAAGTCCTATTCCCGTTAGCTTTGACTCCCACCGCGTTGGGGGACGTCTCAGAGCTCCTAACCACAAGACCGTCTACCCCTTGCCCCTCCATGAAGCCGACTTTATCGGCGTTGTAGATGTGCTCGGGTTTGACCCAATCTAGGGTGTTGTAGAAGTCGAACAGCATATTGATATTCTCAGGGGTTGCGGACTTGACTCTGGCGTATTTGATCTTCCTCCCCATTTTGGTTTTTACCGCCTCGTTGCGGTGCAAAAAGCCCTTGGTCCAGCCTTTCCCTAAGAGCTGATCATCACCGTTGAGAGTTACCATGGCCGAGGCCGCTAGGAATACCTGGCGATGGGTGGGAGCGTAGCCCAAGGTCTCCTGACAAAGAATCCATGATACCAGATCCTCCTCTTGTACTCGCGATAACCTCTGTTGGTCCTCATGGGCCAAACGCTGGGGGAGTGTACCGTAATCCGGCGCGCAAGGGTGGAGCGGTCTATCCCATAGCGCAATGCGGCTTTCCGGATGCTCGTGCCAGCCAGCACTTCGTTGATTGCGTTCGTCAGGTCAGAAAATCGAAGATTATCCATAATATAATTTATTTACGAAGTTAAAATGTAAATAGCTTCATTCGATACCGAGTCACGGCTGTTGGGAGGCCCAGGGGGCGATTCTTGTAGAGAACCGATTTTTGGTGGGGTGGATAAATTTTTCACTGGCTCATAACTACCCCTGGCTCAGAACCCCCCCTCCAACTCTATAGCATTAAAACGCCCACAGCAGCCGCCACAAACGGAAGCAACGAAACGCCGAGCGCCAGCCCCAAGCTAATAGGGGGGCGGGAATGCGGCTTGAAGAACACGTACGCAAAGGGGCGCCACGCCCCAAAGCACGATATGCTATCTATTCCTCGTTCTGTGTTTGCGTTTCCTCTCTTTAATCTCACATTCAACCACTAGTTCCTTGTACATAATCGCTCGGTAGTCGCTAGGTCTTATGCCCCTCGGGAGGCAGGGATCTCGGGCAGATTCCCACTTCAGACGTTAAATACATCAACAACAACATCAACAACAGCCATGTCTTCCCTTCGCTTACGAGCACTATGTTCCTTGGCACTTCCGGTCTGCGAGTACTGTGGTTCCTTGGACTCTGGTGCCATCTGGGGTTCTGGCTGCTTCTGCTCGCGCTGGTCCTTGTGTCTCTTGCCTTTCCATCTACGAGACTTGGACGAGCGCGAGAACACTGTTGAGACCATTGGGAGTATCGTTTTTGAGACTTCTCCCTATTCTAGTCGGCCATGCTCATCCGCACAACCCACATTATCAACCAGAGTTGCCCGACCTAGGCCAGCAGCAAGCCAACCTTCATGGAAAACGAAAAAAGGTGAGCGAGAGCAGTGAGAAGTTTGCGGCGATGTATGGGTAAAGAAAGTCTGGGACGAAACGGTTGCAAAAGAAACTGCCGCGGAATTGCAAAGGCGTCGGCTGAAAAAAGGAAGAAGAAACTAAAATCGGCAAAGAGCGCGAAGAATAAGTAAAAGGGAAGTGGAGCATTGGGGGAGGCCGCGGCGGACTGAACGCGAAGAAACCCAACCAAGTCATGTTGACGTTGATATCGCGTCGCGAGAGCTCCCTAGCGCGTGAAGCACCTCGAATAAAACCTCGGCAGGCCCTACATCGTCGTAGTGGTCCGACCGCTTGTCATCGGGGACCAGCCCTCGACCAGTTTCGTCTTGCTGGCTTAGCGGGGTCGGCAGCGTCGGCGGTGGTTGTCGACGTTGATGAGACGCCTGTGGTGGTGGTGCCTGAATTCGGGGAATGCCCACCTATGGGCTTAGGATGAATGGGGCACTTGTAGTCTAACTTTAACGATGCCGTATCTATCAATCATCAGGGACATGTTGGATCGAGTAGAAGTGAGCTCTCGTGCATGGAGAGATTGCAAGCATAAGTAAATGCACGCCACGCCAATTCAGGGTTGGGGAAGCAAGCGTGTAGTCCATGAGACCTTCGCCAATGGACTGGTCTGAAACTGAGGGGTTATTATCAACAGGGGAAGCAAGACGCGCTCTCCACGGTGGCGCTGATCCAATCGAACTTAGCAACTCGGGGTATCTCTTGGCACTGCACGGTCGCCTGCTCTCTAAATGGGCCTCAAATGTGTCGCGTTGGTGATCGAGGGCCCCGACAACCGTGAAGAAAACTGTGACCGCCGCAGTTGAAATTGACGGGATGAAGACGCAACAAGTTTTGGCCGGGCTCCAGATGTTTGGAGAAGAACGACTAACAAGATGAGCTCTATGTGAAACCCTAGAGTAGCTGGGGTTAAATGGCAAGGTAGACCGTAGCATCACAGCGAGAGTCTAGAAGAGGGGAATGCGTACCTGGAAGCCCGCAGAGCAAATAGGCAAGGAGGCCAAGAACCGTTACTGCTGGGCAAGGCGGTGACTAGCTGGCTATCGTCATTGCGCTTGTACCAGGCTTGGAACACCAAAAGGACTTCTGCAGAAGGTACCTCGCAAAGCTCATGAGGTGAAAAATAGTGGAAACTTTGGAGGAACACCCAGTATCTGTCCACGAAGCGGCCGGAGGTAGAAGTCTGTCCCTGGTAGTCACTAGTAGTCCAAGACGGGTGAACTCGGACGAGACTGCCGGGCATTGCGTAGCCCCCGGCAATGAGGTGGAGAAGGCAGCGGAGGCGGAGAAGGTGGCGGGGGATCAGCAGAAGATCTAGCACTCGGGCTTGTCGTCGAAATATTCTCCGGGCAGTCGATCTGAGATTCACTACCTCCCAATCCAATCCAGGTTATCTAGCTCCGCGACTGGTTTGCGGTCCAGCTGAAGACTGCCAGGCTGAGTAGAAAGAACCTCGCCGAAAAGACAGTAGAGACCGATTGTTCAAGAGCCGACAGGCGAGGAAGTAGGATCCAAGACCAACCCAGATCGCGAGGAAGACTGGACAGACTAAGCTTACGAATACGCCAACTTCCATAGAAGCCGAAAGGAGGCAGCATACGATAAAGAGATGCTTGAGGCCATCCATGGTGATGAAGAGTGCCTCGGAACGGCAATGAGCGAGAACGAGGCGGAATGGAAGATAAGAAAAACCAAAATGAAAAGACTTAGGTATCAGCTCAACTGGAATAGTTGAAGCTGCGTTCGACTGTGGCCCTCTTCCGCTGTGGATATATGATTAAGTTGGGGTGACAATGCAATGTTAACAATACGTGGTCGGGTTTACTGATGCGTCTGCCCGGCTCGCTGATGACTTCGAATCTTCGGCAGCCAAATCAGCAGGCTTGGAGCCAGTTCAGAAGCACGAACACCTCCATGGCTTGAGATCCAAAATTCGCCTGCTGGTTCTGATTGACTCGCTTAAAGCCCAATTGGCTTCTGTAGATTCCGGTGATCGTTCACATATCTGATGAGCTGGAAGGGGAACCTCTGCCCCTGGCCTGCCTGAATGATATCGGATGGATCAACCTGGTGCCGAGTCCCCACTTTGGTCGCCAATCGCATCCTTGGCACCAGCACCACCAAACCCCAAGCTCGATTAGGGAGGAAGCTGTCTCATCAAACAAGCCATGGCATAGCAGCCTCTAAAATGCGACGTTTTTGTTTATTACTCCTGTCGGCCCTGCCGGCCGTTCGGGCAGTATTCAAGGACGAGGTCGGGCACATCGATTTCCACCACCAGCTCGTCGGTCTTCCCCAGCAAAGCTCGACGTTCTTCCACCGTCCCCGCAAAGACGACAAAGCGAGCCTCCTCTACACCCTGAGCAGCGACTCCGGTGTCCTCGGCGCTATCAACCCGAGCAATGGCGCTGTTCTCTGGCGGCAACCGCTGACGGACCCGGCAACGACGACGACGACGACTTCTTCAACGAGCGATGGAACAAGTAGCAGCAGCAGTTTCCACCTGCGCGCTGCTGAGGGAGAGGGCTGGGTGGCTAGCGCAGTCGGCGGATCAGTACAGACATGGGATGCCGTCGGTGGGCGGAACATATGGTCCACCAGCTTCGCGGGCGAGGTGCGGGACCTCGAGGTCCTGGAGATGACGGTCGACGACGGACGCAAAGACCTGCTTGCGCTCTTCTACGACGACGAGACCGGGATGACGATGCTTCGAAGACTGCACGGCGCGACGGGCGCGGTCGAGTGGGAGTTCCACGACGGCTCTAAGAACGTCCCGTTGCAGGTCAGCAACAACGTCGAGAAGGTCTTCGTCGTCAGCCTCCACGGCTCGCCGGGGTCGTACAGCCTCAAGGTCACGGTCATCGACACGCCCACCGGCCGACGCCTCGACGAGCTCGTCATATCCGCCAAGGGCGACAACATCGAGAGCGAGCGCGACGTCATGTTCGTCGGCGCGAACTCGGCGACGCCGATCGTGGCCTGGACGGACGATTCATACTCCAAGCTGAAGGTCAATGTCCTCGGCACCAAGGCCAAACAGGAGTTCGCCCTCATGCCCGGGACCAAGAGCGTCGACATCCACGCGCCCCACCTTGTTCAGTCGGACCCGCACTTCCTGGTGCATATGCGAACCGAGACGGCCAGCGCAGCTGAGGTCTTCCACGTCGACCTTAAGACCGGCACGATCGCGAAGGCCTACGACTTGCCCCTCCAGGCCGGCAAAGGTGCCATCGCCACGAGCTCCAGCGGTGCCAACGTGTTTTTCACGCGCATCACACAGGGCGAGGTCATCCTCGTCGCATCCACATCGCACGGGATCCTGGCCCGTTGGCCCCTCTCCGACACCAAGCTCGACGTCGTCCACGCCGTGTCGGAGGTGGTCAAGAAACCCGACGGCAGCTTCGCCGTCCGCGCCGCGGCCGTCACCGAGGCTGACGATTGGGTGCTGATCCGCAACGGCGAGCTGGGGTGGACCAGGCCAGAGGGCTTGAGCGGCGCCGTCGCTGCCGCTTGGGCCGAGATACCAGAGTCCGAGGAGCTTGCCCGGACCCTCGAGGCCGAGGCCCACAGCAACCCGCTGGCTGCTTATCTCCATCGTGTGCGCCGCCACGCCGAAGACCTACGGCACCTCCCGGAATACCTCCAGGCGCTGCCACAGCGGGTAATCAACAGCGTGCTTGGCACGGAGATCGGCGCCGGCGACGCCGAGAGCAGGCTGGCGCGCGACAGCTTCGGCTTCAACAAGATAGCTGTGCTCGCGACGAAGCGCGGACGCGTCATTAGCCTGGACGTGGGCCACGGAGGGAAGATCATCTGGTCTCGCAGGGCATTCGAGATCGCGCCGGTGAAGGCGTGGGACGTTAAGGGGATTTACATTGACGACGCCAAGGGCACTGCCACCATCCTTGGGGCCGATGGGGAACACGTTGTACTGCGGACTGACTCGGGTGAGATCGTCGAGACCCAACCAGCGGGCTCTTCCCAGGGCGTACGAAGCACCGCGCTCGTCGAGGGCCCATCAGGCCCATCCTTATTCACACTCGACAAAGAGGGCAAACTCGGCCATCTACCAGCCGGATGGGCACCGGAGCAAACCGTCGTTGTCCGCGGCGACGATGGCCTGCGGGGCATCCGGTTCTTCAAGGGCACGGGCGAGGGATCGGAGGCCGTCCAGCATACTGCATGGACCTTCCGCCCACCCCGCAGCCAAAAGATAGTCAGCGTAACCACCCGGCCCGCGCACGACCCCGTCGCCTCCATCGGCCGCGTCCTCGGCGACAGGCGCGTCCTCTACAAATACCTCAACCCTAACACCGCCGTCGTCGCCGCCGCTGACTCCGCCGGATCAACCCTCACGCTCTACCTCCTCGACACCATCTCCGGCGAGATCCTCTCGTCGGCGCACCACGACGGCATCGACGCCTCCAAGCCCATCCCGTGCGTCATGTCCGAGAACTTCTTCGTCTGTTCCTTCTTCGGCGAGTACGCCCTCCGCGACAGCCCCGCCCAGTCTATCAAGGGCCACCTCCTCTCCGTGACAGACCTCTACGAGTCGCCGAACCCCAACGACCGCGGCGCGCTCGGCTCCTCCTCCGCCTCGAATTTCTCCTCCCTCCTACCCCTCGAAGACCCCTCCGCCTCCGCCGCGTCGTTCCGCCCGCACGTCGTCTCCCAAACTTGGGTCCTCGGCGGCGGGCCCATCGCCGCCCTGGCCGTGACGTCCACGCGACAGGGCATATCTTCGCGACAAATCCTCGCGTACCTCCCCTCCATTCGTAGCATCGCGGGCCTGCACCGCTCGGTGCTCGAGCCGCGCCGCCCCGTCGGCAGGGACCCCACCACGGGCGAGCAGGAGGAAGGCCTCGCGAAGTACGCGCCAGCCATCGAGCTCGACCCGAAGATGGCGGTGACGCACGAGCGCGAGGTTGTGCTTGGGGCCAACCCGAAGATTGTCACCAGCCCCGCGGTGGTGGAGAGCACGAGCCTCGTGCTGGCGTTCGGGCTGGACGTGTACGGGAGCAGAGTCGCGCCGAGCTTCGTGTTCGACATCCTCGGGAAGGGCTTTAACAAGGTCAGCCTGCTGGGGTCGGTGCTGGCGTTGACGGCTGGTGTGGCTGCTTTGGGACCGATGGTGGGTAACGTATTTCTTTCTTTCTTCCTCTACCAGATCTTTTGTCTCCTCCCCGCCCGGACAAGGCCCTCCCTCCCTCTCCCTCTCCATCGTCCGTGTCGCTGACCATCCTCCACGGGGAAATCTACGAATAGGTCAGGAAAAAGCAAATAAACCTTAGGTGGAGCGCGCCTGCATAAGTGCCGTACCTGGCTCGGGTGGGCGACGAGGGCTCCTCGGCTAGATAGACATATTTTTTTTTACTAGGCAAATATGATATGAAATGCCTGTGATCTTGGTCAACTTCTTTGTTTGTTCGTTGGACGGTATTCTAGACGAGGTGGATTTCCTGTGTGGCTGGCTGGCTCTAGGTTTTTGGTTTACAGGGAGCGGTGTTGATGATTTCCTGTGTTATGTTTTTTCCCCCTGCCATTTCCTCCCGTTTTATGCAGCGAATAAAACCCTCGATCAATTGGAAATTTATCGTCTTGGCAAGCACCGAGCTTACGGCACCCAAGCACGCACTTTTTGTTGTATACCCCACATCGCGGAGCGATAAGTTCTTCCCAAAAGAATCGGCGTTCACACCACAAAAAAGTCGCCCAAAAACAACCTGCTCCTCATTGTAAAGCAGCTCCAAGCTAAAACTGAGAAAGATTAGAATGCCCAAAGCCCATCCATACGCAATTGCTCATATTAGACGCCAAGCCCCATCTGCTTGGTACATTGTTCTCGTGATCTTCGTGGTATATCCTCCACCTTTGATGTTTCCAACCGACATCCTCACCTCCATTCGCAGCGCTTTCTAAGATCTCCTTAGTAATCAATCAACTCCAATCTCCTCCACTCGCACCGCCCGATCCACGACATCGCTGACCCTGACATCCTTAAGCCCAACATCCTGACCGGAGAGCAGAACGTGCGACCCGTCGATGTACTTCGAGCTCTGCCTCTCCTTCAGCGCCTCGAAGTATTTGGCTCTGACGCTCCGCCCCACGTCCGGTATCTTGACCTTGAACTGCGTCACCATGTCCTGGATGATCAGCAGGAACTTGTTCGCCAGCTTCAGGAACTCGCCCATCTCGTGCAGGCCCTGGCACGCCTTGATAAAGATGTCGACGGTGCCCATCTTGTCGAGGTCGAGCACCACGCTGGTGGCCGCGGTGAAGCACGACTGCATCAGCCAGTACTCGTGCTTCAAGGTGTACAAGGTTCGGAAGGTCCATATGTTGCCGATCAGCGAGTAGGTGGCGGCGATCTTCAGGGCCGAGGGCGTGGAGGAGGAGAAGCGCTCGAATGGGAATTTCTTGATCAGCGGGGTGAGGAGCTTGACTACTGCCATGTCGAACGTTGCGCTGTAATTTTTCGGGGAGGGTTGGTCAGCTAAACTAGCTCTTCATTCCTGACTGTCCATCGGGAGGAACCTCAAATGCATATATGGGCGACTGTAGTGGGCGCAGGCGGGAGATCACTCACTGTAGGCTCAGCACCGAAGGCAAGATGGTATTATTCGGTAGCAAATGCTCCGGCAGCTCCGCCTTCCACCTCATCAGGCGCTCATAGAGCGCCTCGTAGCGCAAGAGGGTGGCCATCCCGGGGCCGTAGTCCGGCAGGGTCTCGACGCGCTCCTCGTAGCCGGCGGCGGACATGATGTCCTCAACGATCTCGGCGAAGGACGCCTCCGCGACGAGCACCTCGCGGAAGTGCGACGGGTAGGTGCGGAAGTTAACCGGGTAGGCGTGCCAGTGGAAGGAGGCGGACTCGGGGTTCGCGAGGTACGAGAGGCGGGAGGACGCGAACGTTTTTGGCATCAGGGGACGGGGGGCCCGGAGCGGGGCGGTGAAGTTGAGGCCGATTTTCCTGGATGTATGTGATTGTGCGGTTGGTGTGAGCATGTGGAGAGGATGAGAGGAGACGGCTTGGAGGCACTCACGCGTTTAGGCAGAAGAACCCCCATAGTATGTGGGAAGTCGCCTGTATCACCCTGCCGTCCTTCGAATGTGGGTCTATCCGGGCAGATGGCGGCGTCCGCTTGTCGAGCCCGAGGCCGAAGTAGACGGAGTACATCTCCTCGAAGAGGCGTGCGGCCAACTCGCCGTCACGGACGCTGCCCTCGTATAGGTACAGCAGGCAGATGCCCTGCAGGAGAGTGAGTGATGGCCTCTTGCGCTCGTCAACCAGCTGCCGGATGGCTTCGTCGGCGAACCGGCGCCCGCGGCTGTTGTTGTCGCCTAGGATGTCATACACTCGGTCTTGGGTGGAATAGAGCTGAGAGGTTGTGGGTAAGTTAAGTCATGCGTACCTAGTCCGGATAACAGAAGAGGATGTGATGGAGACGGATATTTTGAGTCTAGTCCCGACTCTTTTTTAGAAAGGAAGAAAAGGAAGGGCAAGCGCAAACTTACACAGCCCACCGCCAGAAGGCAATTGACTACAAATGATGAGCAAAAGACATTATTCGAGGTCAGAATTGTTGGGTCGGCACATCGCATGTCCTCCACGAACAGCTCGCGGTCGAAAAGCCGGATAAACGTATTATCCCACGTCCAGAAGAGCGTGATCAGGTGTGTCATGTGTTTGTCATCATCGGAGATCGATGTCCAGCGCGACACGGGGAGAACCGTGATCGTGGGCAGCTCCAGCAACCGGGGATCACTGCCGGATCCATCGCCGTCGCGGAAGCTGCGCTCGAAGAGGCTCTCGAATATGTAGTCGGGTTTGTCGAAGCTGCTGGGTGGTCAGATGGGACGTCGTTGCGGTGAGAACGTATGAACTTGCCATTGGTAAAGGGCGAAGGGGGGCAAAGGGGGGAGAACAGAGGCTGGGGAGACAACGTACGGCGACATGATCCGCCTCTTGTAGCGAGGGTATCCTCCATTATCATAGCCGTTCTGATAACTGCCGTTTGGACTTGGGCGACCATCGTAGCCAGCCTGAGAATCGTCTGTGATGGCGATGGGGGAGGGGCGCAACATTCGTTAGAGCTGGCCGCAAGGCTGTCTCAGGGATAGCGGAAAGACTTCGGGCAAGAGAAGTGCATAAGCGGGAAACGACAACAACTCACCTCGAGGAGAGCGACTGGCCGACAAAGTCGTCGAACTAGGCGTGCTCGATTCGGTGACCATGGCCACCCAGGCGCTCGTCGTCCTTGGAGCCGTTGTGCCTGTCCTAGCCACCACGGTACTAGACGCCGGCGGCGTTGTCGTCGTCGTCGTCGCCGCCGCCGCCGCCGTGAGCCCGCTGCTGGGCGGGGCGGGCAGCAGCAGCGAGGCATCAGCGATGCGGGCGACGGCATCGTCCAGCGTTTCGGCCTCGCGCACCTGTCGGAGGATCTCGGCCGACTCGGGACCGCGTGCCCGGCGCAGTAGGGTCAAGATCGTGCGCAGATCTTGGCTCTTCTGCCTCTCTGCGTCTCGTTGTGAGAGGCCCTCCGGCACCGAGTACGTGCACTCTGAGCCAGACGCCGTACAGGGCGCACATTTTGGCCGGACGGCATCGCACTGTGTTTAATTGTTTCTCGGCGGTGGTTAATTTTGACTTCTTTTTTCTATTTTTTGCTCGACTTTGCGGCTCAATTGCGTGCATTCATCCCGAGCACCCGGTTCAGTTCGGAGTCGTCCCATCCCGTCCCTGTTCGTTGTTTGGGATCGGCTGACAATCGCGTGGCGGATCTGGATGGCAAAGATCTGTGGACAGGACTGTGCCGCGTGGCGTCCTCCTGCTGCCCAGCCGCCGTGGAGCTTTGCTCTCAAGCTAAACCCCACGTTCCCGTTGCGGCGTCGCCGTGGGACGAAGCGGGAAAGGAATTTTTGCCACCCGTTGAGCTACCACGACTAGTGCCTTTTTTGGCCAGTCTTCAAGCAAGGGGGCCATGGGCTCGACGGGGGGTCAGGTAGAAGGAATGAAAATGAGAGAAGGCTCGGAGGATGAGGAGAATATTCTTCTTACCTTGATCTTGCGTTTTCGACAGACTGTGCGTAGTGATGGAGTGATAAGGATCAGCAAGGTGTACTTGTTTCAAGCGATCAGCACGGAAATGCGCTGTACGGGAGACAGATACGAGATTGACGCACTCTCACAGGCAGCCGGCACCGTGGCCCTTTTTTTCTTGAGTGCAGGGCCATCCTGTGTGGTTCTGTCCGTCGGCGCCTTGGGCCTGTTGATATGTTTGTGAGTTGGGATGCTGTTCGTGCCGCTGCTGCTGCCAGTGCTGCTTCCCCTGTCACCACCGCCGAGTTGGGTACTCGGGAGAAGCGGTCGGAGCCTCGCGCTGCTGCCGCTGGTGTTGGTGGCGTCGTTATTGTTGGTGATGTCCTTGTTGGTGTCTCTCCCGATGCCCGAGCTCTGCATCGTCCCTCTCGGTTGTGCTCGTGGGATGAAAATGGATGTTGACGGCAGGTGTAGCGAGGCCGAAGAGAGATGGGGTCGGGACAACGCGGCTGGTCCTGGAAGACGGTAGGCGACAAGCTGAGGCAGCACGCGATGGCGGAGCGCACACCATTGAGCGTGAAAACCTGCCGGCTTTCCCGCGTGCTGCAAGTATTGCAAGGCCCGGCACCACCGACGCCAGCTCGAGTTCGGCAAAGCCCAACTTGGCGTTTTTGGCCTCGGCCTTGTTCTCGGACTGGCACACTGGTAACTGGAAATGAGGTGCCTTCGAAAGGGAAGAGAGAAAGGAGAAGGTCTTTAGGTCAACCTCTACGGAATAGAGAGACGGCCTTCTGGTTTTTAATACTGAAGCAAAATAAAAAATACGAATCAATCCTTCCTGTGCTGAGCAGCTCGCCGAGCCGTGTGATTCTTGTCCTAGCAGAAAGGCGAGGTCCGAATATGGACAGCCGTGGTGTGGAGTGTGTTTGGTTGCTGATTCTGACTGGCTTGGGCTGCAGGGGGTTCCCGTTAGGGAACACGAGGGTCCACCGACAACCTGTAGCTGCTAGGGTGGAGAGCGGAGGCCTGGTCTCGGTGATTTCTTCAAGGCTCAGGCTCCCAGAGCTTCAATTACTGTTGGCGCTGGTCTTCCGCTAGCTTGCACCGGAACCGGGTTAAGAAGCTAGGACAAACAAGAGAAACCAAGGCGTCGATCAATCGCCTTTATGACCAAGAAGAGAACCAATGCGGCGCTGAGAATGCCATACTCCAACTTCAGATTCTCCTCAGAGTGGTCGATGAGGCCGAGGGCGAAGCTGGGGGGAGGCCGAATCGGTCTGCCTGCGATGCAGAGGGGCTCGTGCCCAACAAGCGCCATCACACAGCGGTCAACGGCCGTGGAAGTCCGTGAGAAGAGGGGTCTGGTTTCAATGCATCACTATGGTCCGATGCCAGCTGCAGCTCTCCATAGTTGTGTTGTGAACTGAAGGCTTCCCCCTCATATTTTTTTTCTTTCTCGTTCTTCTAGTCGGAGCGAGCTCCGAGAGGTGAAGCTGCCCATCCTTGCCTTGTCACTTGTCACTTTTTTCCTCCACTCGGACGGAAAAGGGGCGGGAGCTGAACAAGCGAACTTCTCGCAAGTCTGGTTCTGCCTTGTGGTTTGTCCTGTGCACAACTTGTCCAACTTAAACGTGCATAAAGGCTGCCACTGTCCCACCATCACGAACGGCCAGGCTCCTCACAAAGCGAGCATTTCGCTTCTGATTCTTTAGGGAAAGAAATATCTCATACGAACTTACGGTCCAATCGGGCTGCATCCTCTCCCGTCTTCGCCCTCTTTTTTAAATGAATGGTGGGTTGGCTTGGAGGGTGGTGGCTGGCGGTCAGGCGTCCGTAGTGACCCCATCCATCTTCGGAAAACCCATCATCGTCACCACCATCACCAGCGGGATTTCCTGGCAGCGTCCATGACCATACAGCAGCAGCAGCATGCAGTAGTAGCGCCATGATTTCTGTGCCTCAGAGAGTCAAAAATGGACTATCCCGTTTATTGGTAGAAACGGGACACAAACGGAGCGTCATGCGGGTGACAACTGTAAACCTCTCTTGGGTTCCCCGTCTGAAGTTTCGCAAGAACACATACGTGCGGAATCAGGCAGGCTGAAATCGCATGGCGAAGCAGCACCGACAGGTTGGTAACCCCCGGCCCATAGCTGCTCGCGCAAAAATCCCTTTCTGGGAGGTCTGCTCTCTCGCTTAAACCAAATACCCAGCATTCGTCGCATTGGCACAGACATACTGCAGACAAAAGTCCTATCTGTCCCATCAGCAGAGAGCCAGGCGTGAAAGGCAAGTAAAGGAGCAAGTACCTAAAGGGGAGGGGAGGCAAGGGAGTTGCGAGACAGTGTGGGTGCCTCTCCGTCTGCTGGCGACAGAACCTACCTCTAGGTGGCTCTAGATGACTCTAGGTGACTCTTGTCCCTACCGATGTGTCACTTCTGGAGCCCTGTTTCGCATTGCTGAGAAACCAACGGTCTCCCTATCTTCCATAGTGTTCAACGGGCCTTGTGCACCACCTGGGGTCGTAAAATCGCATTTCTATCGTGGTCAGACTCGAGTGTTGCTACCGTCATACAGTAATGAAACTGATCCGGGACATGATCGTGCGAATAAGGCCCAGTTATGATGAACGTGACTTAAGGAAAAAGTAATGATGAATACAGTAAAACCTGTAGATGCCTATTTTCAGTTATGACCGTCTAATAACGAGCATCCCGAAACATCCCAATCCATCTATGCCATCCGATACAACAAGTCCCTAATAGGATCGGGCGGGAAAGCCAACAGCTAGGAGAAAGAGAAGGGAAAACAAGACAAAAAAAAGTGATCATTGTCTTTATACCCTTGTAGTAGTACCCCAGGCACAAGCTCGAATAATTCTAGATCATCAATCTCACCCGTACCGCCTTCAGGTATCTTGTTTATCCTAGAGCCGCCACGAAGCCGTCTCGTGCTTCGGGTTGGCAACGGGCGCGGCTACATGCAGTATCTTGAAGTCAAGTCTGCCGTTTACCGGCGCCGTCCACTTCTTGTTGAGAGGCGCCAGTGTCTTGATGGTCGGCAGCCCCGGCTCGGCCCCCTTGCGTATGGGCTTTCGCCCAGCCTTGGACTTGGCTATGGCGGCGGGTTTCCGCTTTACTTGAGCTGGAGCTGGGGCAGCCGCTGCAGCCGGAGCCAGAGCCGGAGCCGAGAGTGGAGCAAGGACCGGGACCGAGACCGGGATTAGGGCAGGGGCCGGTGCAGCGGCGGTCCTTGCGGGCTCCTCCAGCCCCTCCGACACGATTACCAGCGTAGGACTCTGTGGAGGAGGCGGTGAAGGCGTTGAGCTAATTTGACGTAAGCAGAAAAAGGTCAGCGCATCTTGGTCAGCACGGCGGGCGCTGGTGGCTCTGGGCGAGAAGAAGGAGACAGGAAGAAGCGCACTATCTATTCAGGGGGCTGTCTCTGGTGGTGGTGATGATTTGACGGCACGCGAGGAAGAGAAGCTAAGGGCAGCTCACATGGCGTTCGCGCGATGGTTGATCCAGTTGCTGATGTTCAAGTCGCCGCAGCCGGCGTGGGTGAGCATCTCGTCCCTCAGCAGGTAGACCTCTGCCTGGACGGCGGCCTGCTCCGCCTTCAGCTCGTCGTTCCGTGCGGCGAGCTGCTGGCCCCGAATCTCGAGGTTCCTCTCGTTCTCGCGCAGCCGCTCGCGAGACTTCTTGGCCGCGTCGAGGTGGGCGGGGTTGGACTTGGTTGTCCTCCTCGAAGCCGGATTCCTCTTGCGGGCTGCTGCTGTCGTTGTGGTAGTTGTCGGATCTTGCGGCGCCTGCGGCAGCGGGGGCGGTTGCTGCTGATCCTGCTCCGACTGGTCGGTTGTCGAGCTGGCCTTCGTCTTGCGAGGCCGCCTGGGCTTCGGCGTCGCGGTAGTCTTTTCTGTTGACTCGGACTTTCGCGGTCGGCCACGCTTCCGCTTTGGCCTCGTTTCTTCATCGAGAGTTGGTTGCGGTGATGATGATGGTGCTGATGCCTCCGCTGGAGCCGGGTCCGTCGGCGGATGCTCTATCGGAGAGGGCAGAGGCGGATTGGCGAATGGCGCGTCCTGTACCAGCTGCAGCGGCGATATCGGGGAAAGCCTCGATGTCGCTGGAGGCGACTCCGCGCACCCGTCGAGGGTTATCGGCGATGGGAGCAGGGACATGGACCCGGCATCGACCCCTTCGAGGGGCGAGGACGAATCTGCCGGGTAATACGGGCCGGAGAAGGGAGGGGGCCGAGAAAAGCCACCGGTCGTTGGGCCGATGTTTGACGCGGCGTTCGCATGGTAGTTGTAGAACTGCTGGAATCGCACCCAGCGACAATATTCCGTGTATCGGGAAGGGTCAAGGACCGAAGGGGCTGATGGTGTCGTCGCAGCGGGGTTCCACACCTGGGCCTGTGCTGGTGCCTGTGTTCCTCCATACGAGAAGGACAGCACCAGTTGAGGCGCAGGAGTCCATACGGAGACCCGATGGAAGGGGTACTGAGCTAGCTGCGGTCTGCTGAGCTCGATCGGTGGTGAGGCGAGTCCGATGTTATAAGCGGGGTGGAGATCACTCGCGTTATCGACGCCTAGGTGCTGTGGGTGTCCGATGTGGTACTGCCCTCCGCCTTGCAGCGCTGGGGGAGTTACTTGAGGGACATGGTACAAAACGAAGTCGGCGGAATGCTGATACGGGAAGCCGCCGTGAAGATAGGGCGTGGTTGCGGTGTTTGGCGGGGCCTCAATTCCCTCACTGGTGTCATCTTCAGTGAAAGGTGAGCTAAAGTAACCCGGAGCCGGAGCCGGAGGGGTACTTCCGCTGGCGAAGAGCGCGATTTTGGGCTGTCTTGAGTCCATCATGTGGTTCCCGGTCATCACAGGATTCGTATGGTTGCTCGGCCTTTGCTATTGTGAGGGTGTTTGTCTCTGGGCTTTTCTGCAAGCAAGAATTGGGACTGGCGGCCGTGGAACTCTTATTGTATCCCCAACAAAAATGGCTCTAGAGGACGAGGTAGCCAGAGTGTGCGCCCAGAACCCGGGTTACAAAAGAGAGAAACACCAGCATCGTGAGCACTATCTCTGGAGCGGCGAGCAGGGCTCTTCCCTGGACCTGGGCCGGCTAGAGTTCGACGCACCTGCGAGGCCTGTCCTTGTCCGGGTTGGGCTCGTTCTTGCTGAGAAGTGGTGGCGCTCACTGGGAGGCAAACTAGCGTATGTCGGCACCCGGGTGCAGCAGAACAAGTCGAGAGAGCATTGGGCTCAATGAACAAATCAGCGCTGCGTCTCTTCGCCTGGCGTAGGTGGGACAAGGGTCGAGGACACAGATCTGCCCCTCTAGAGGCATTCGGAATACTGCTTCTTCGCGGGTCGCTGAGACGCATGGGAGGGCAAAAGAAAGGAGAATTTACGACTAGTGCCAACACTAACACCCAAATAGGAGGGGACCACCACCCCAGGCTCATGGGCTCAAGGGTCTGGTGGTGGTAATGGTGGGCTGGGCCGGCTTGGCTTGGCTTGACAAGCAGTTCAGCACGGAGCTCTGACTGTACAGATCAACGATCCCTGCCTCCGTTGTGGCCGAGCAATTGGCCCATCGGAGCTTGCTCCGGAGCCACTCTGATTGGTGGGGATCCCTCATGCATTCGCAGTCGAGGAGGGAAGGAGAGGCATGGGGAGGCATGGGGGTGGCATGGGGTGGGTGATGCTTAAACGTGGTGGACTTGGCTCAGGTCGGCCGCCAGTCCGTCACAGCTCCGTTCCTTCTGATGCCAGTGCACGATGCCAGTACGCACGGGTAGGAAAAGGCTCATTGCGTGGAGCCGTCAACAGATCACGGCCAAGTTGTTGTGGGTACGAGGCCGTGAAGATACCGGCACATCCCGGTTGATGTTTGTAATGTGCGGCAGAGGAGGAAGGAAATACATACTTCCATCATCGAAATCTTCTATCTGGACTTGAAAATTTGCTGAGATCTCGCCCAGACAGGATTGCCCTGTTAAACGGGGCGACTCTAAGGGGAGTGCTGAATGACAACGGAAACCCAGGGAGGGTAGGCAGTGGCCACGACTGGAGGGGCAAGACGGAGGAAAAGACGGAGAGGGGGGAAGGGGAGGGGGTGCTGGTGGGATGGGATTTGGTTGATGCTTGTGCGATGGCGTGGAGACGAGGAGAAGGAAGGAAGGGCAAGTGCCAGGCCTACATAGCAAACCTGGGACTGCATCTTTTCCGAAGGCCCACTATTGGTGCTACGTCCGTAGGCACTCAGTGCTAGAATTAGTAGAACATGGGGTTGTGATGATCATGATACCTTTAGATAGAATATGTGCTCCTGGTATTGTTAGTTGGCTTCGTCGTCTTCCCTTGCTTATTCCCTCGACTTCCCTCCAGTCTGCTAGATCCGTGACAGGCCAAAAGCACCTGGACACTCGTGCTTCGTAAGGCAGCGAGGGCCATCCCTCCAAACTTGCATACCCGCACACGTTTTCTTTTTCTTTTTCTTTTTCGTGGGGGTTGCGTCTGTTACGGAGCGCTAGCACCGAAACCAGCAGTGTCGGTGGGTGTTGAGAATTTTGGCGTGTCGAAGCTGGTCTAGTGGACGCAAAGGACAAAATGATAATTGACAGGAGATGCGCCAATCTTTCCTCCTCTCTCCTCATTCGGGTTGCCTGCCGCGAGTGCCTCTGTTAGAGATTGCGGCCTGGACGCGAAGAAGTCAAACCAGAAAAGAAAAAAAGACTGTTCTCTGTCCCAGGAACCGATATTCGGTGTCGACAATCTGACGGCTGGGTGTGTTGTTGAAAGTCGTGCAGATGCACCCAGATTGATCCTCGAGATAAGAATGGAGTGTGGAAAAACGGAGCACGGTCTGTTGGAAGCGCTATCACGCTAAATTCTTTCTCCTGGCCTTCCCTGTCCGCTGGAAGCTGGATGGTACCCACACTCAATCTCCCTCGCCGCTTGCCTGGGACAGATCAATGATTGAACAGGGGTGCCTCTTAGTTCGAGAATTAGCGCGTCTTCTGCCACAGAGGAGGGCCCATCTCTTTTTTGGCGGACCCTCTTAGCTCCGGTTCTGAGCAAGTGGGCGAACGAGGACACAAAACGAAGGCTTAAATCAACGACCGAAATCGTGGAAATATAGGTTATTACGTCGCTGGGCTGGGAGGCAGGCCATGTGGTGCTTGTATACGCGGCCATGTTTTTGCGATCGCACAGCTTCACGGGACGAGAGGGGAATGCGGTCGAAGTCTGGATCTACAATTGACGGCACAGCGAGACTGAAAAACACGGCTGGGGCACTGGGGTCCTGGTGCTGACAGCCCTAGCAGGCTGCACTGGAGCCTGTGTGCCCTCAATCAATTCGGTTCCAGCAAAGCCCAGCAGCTGGCGCCAGACAAGGGAGGGCAGCATGGGGGTGATTGTCCAGTACACCGAATGCCGTGCACTGAACAGAGCGTGCTCCTCCCTGGGCGAATTCGTAAAACCCAGCGCAGACGGCACCCGCAGCAGTAGCATGCATGGACCTTGTTGTCTCTCAAGTCTCGTTCTGGTCCCTCTCGCGCTGCAGCTTGCTCAATTCTGCCCGTGACCGACTGTCACTGGCTCAGAACCTGAGCGTACCCAGACCCAGAACTGGGAGGTACTCACCACGAGGTACTTCGAGGTCTAAGTACATCACCCGAACGAGAATCACAGATGCACCTCATCGACGGTCGCCCACTTCCCGCCTTGGCCCATCCTGCTGGCCATTTCGCGCATTTTGCCCACTTTGCAGGAAAGAATTCCCAATCTCTTTCCTAGAAATGTACGGAGTACTCAGAATGAACCATCACTGTCTGGTCAAGGTTTGGTATTTCCACGAATTGCTGGAGGAGGGCTTTGACTGTGCCGGCGAAAATGGCCCGGAACTGGAAATTCCAATGTTCCACAGCAGGCGAAGGCAGTAGATTGAAACCTAGCGATGACGCAGAATCACCAGTGACGGTCCCCCATTATTTCCCATTTCTCGCTGATACCAATTTCTTCGTACAGACTCTCACGTCTAGAGTAAATGGCTCTCACAACCAACAAGAAGGGGCAGACAACAAAACGGAGAGAGAGAAAGGGAAATCCCTCACAGGCCACACCTACCTTCCTACCCACCACCAGAGAAAAGCTGCATGGCCTCTGCTCTTCCATCCATCCAGCCATCCAGCCATTAATCTCTCCATCACTTCAACCCCAGCGCACTCCGGCCCCCAGCCAAAACAGCACACGGCCCGCAGGCCGCAGAACACACAATCTGCCATGGCATGTGCTCCATCTCTGGTGCCTTTCTTTTTGCCCCCGGCAAGCCACCGGTCAGGCAGTCATCCCAGCCAAGGCAAGAAGGCGTGCCGTGGCCGCGCTGGGATTGGACTGTACGAAACTGCACTTCTCAATATCACATTTTAGCGACGTGACGTGCGCAAGTCTTCGGAGTGCGTGCTCCATCCCTCTCTTTTTCTCTTTCACCGTTTTCTCTTCCGTATCCGGCCCTCCACCTGCTTCTTTTCCCCCCCGGTCAGCATCCCTCGACCTTTCCCCTGCTGGGGGCTACCGCCCCCGCCACCACCACCTCCGCCAGCCCGCCAGCCCAACTCCCATCCGTCTCCCGTCTTCTCGTCATCTGTTCCTCACTTTTCTCGATTAAATCGTAAAGAGTGCCCTCCCTCCGCAGATACACACACATATGCAGGTATCCACTACTGGGCCATATCGATCAGAAAAAGAGGGTTACGTGCATCTCATGGGAGGAGGAGGGCCGGGAACGTGCACGAGGACGGGGTAGAGCCGGGGCTGGCAGCGGGCTCACTTCAAAGACGGAGCGCTTCCACGCAGATCCACGGTTCCCGTAGTTTGTAGGGGTAAATAAACCCTGGCAAGAAAGTCCCCTTGGCGGACAAGGATCGCGAAAGCGAGGTATGTCGCTGTACGCGCAGACGGATGCGGTATAGCGCGCCAAAAGGGTACCTGCTAGGGGGATGGTTTCTTTTGCCTGCAACCAGAGTACCAGAAGTATCCCAGATAGCTGCTGCGCTATGGTTCCGTCCACCACCAACGAACTCATCCCCAGCCATCATTTATTGGTCTCTTAGCTTCCTCTCTCGTCCCCTGCGATTTTCTTTGTTCGAAATATTAAGCTTTCGACTTTCAATCTCACTCAGTATCACCGCTCACAGAAATGCGAACATCCCTGTCGTCAGGTCTCAACACCCTGCTTTTCTTCTGCTAGTGCGAAATGACCACCTGCCGTGGCACTCGTGGCGCTAAAGTTCGGGGTGCCTCCGGCCGTCCCAGTCCATCGACCTCCGCTAGGGCGTCGCTTCGTAGTGACTTCGGCCTATCAGCCCTCTTGCGTCTTGACCCTCCCTGCTGAGAGTCTCGCTTCAGGTTTTATCACAATCACAGGCCCAGGATGACGGCAGACGTAGTTGTCTTTCGTCAGATCTACACGTCGTTGCTCGCCCCTGTATGCTTGCCTGGTGGCCCCTTCATCACATTCATGACCAGGTAGTCCCTTACCTGTCAGGACTCGAGTAGATCACGATCCCTTTTTTCCAGGATGGGCTCCTGAAGTTTAAATGGCACCTCGAGTGTGACTCCGCTGGAAAGCCAACGGCCTCAACGCCCAAGTGACAACATACGAGGCTCTGGACCTCCAGAGACCGGCTCCAGGTGGGCTGATAAGTCGTGAAGACTGGGATCAGGCGTGCTACATCGACGATAATAGACGTGCTACCGGCGAAGCTAGGCGGTAGACCGTAGTAACGCTTGCCGTCCCAGTAGTCTGTTTCCATGCCTCACCGCTCTCGTCGCGTCGCTAGCGCCAACACTTGTGCCTTGAGCGGGGATGCTGTCGGCGGCGTGCCTTCGCGTCCTTGCAGACAACAGGTAACCTCGTGGGGGGGTTTCGTCTCACTGTTCGTTTAGCTCTGCTTGCAGTCTAGGAGCCCGCTCCGCTACCACTATGTACCTTGGTAGGTAGGTACCTACCTAGTACCTACGTACCTAAAGCTAGTGCGAGGGATACTCTAAAAGCTCCCCCTCAATACCTGACATGTAAATAGTGTTGTGCGCCATGCCTCCCAGGAAGACTAAACCAGAGGAAAGATTTGGCGGCGAGGTCGGACAGCTTAGATGTGCAATAATTAATATTCGAGCACATGATGCTCTCATGCTGTGGTGATCTACGCAAGAGACGGGGTGACAATCTCTGACTCCTCTGCGAGAATGCGTTGGGCAGATATTGTGCATTGGCTGTGCCACATGGCAAATCATTCCTACCCAACGAAAGAAAGGAAAGGAGCGGAGAGAAAAAGAGCACACGTAGCGGTAGCACAACGTTGTTGTCAATTTCTTCCCAATCACACCTACCACCATCAAGCACACACGCACACACTGCAAACCTGGAACACACGAAGGGCTCTCAACGTTCCCAGAATCCCAGTTCCCTATCTGTTTGTGGTGGGTGGGTGACATGACATGACAAGAGACGCCCCGGCATGAAGAGACGAAGAGACGGGACGACAGCAAAAGGGCGGTCAATCATAATAAAAATCGAAATAAGATGAAACCTGTCGACTCTCTCTTTCTTCTCCCTGGGAGCAGGATTTGCTCCAGCGCCCAGATACGGAATCCGGTCGGTGTGGTGGAGGGGTAAGGTCGCAATTGAAGCGAGGGAGGTGTGGTTGCACAGCATGGCTAAGCGTGGACCACCGTCAGTGACCGGACGCTGGCCACCAGCAAGCACCGGACGTATTTGAACACGAAGCAACCTGGAACCCTGAAAACTGCCTGTCAAGGAGGCTAGTGCTTTGTTGTCTTTGGTTGTAGCGGTGCCTACGCACCTAAGTTTGCCGCCGATCCGAAGGCTGGTTGGCTAGGTGGAATATGGAGCCTGTTGGTGCAGGACGTTATAGATCTTGTTTTAATGTTTTATTTTCTTCGTTAACCTGGAATCTGGGACAGTTGTGGCATCGAGTGATTCGCTAGAAAATTAAGACGAACGAGCGACCAGAGCTTCCTGGTTTCGCCCCCCTTATCATACGGCAAGAAGCTAGGGTCCAGGCATGCCACTAAGCCAGCCTTGCGGGAGCTCGAATAGCTGTGGTCTCCACAACGGACCGACCAACAACACCCACGCGTTCGTCTTCTGCTGTCATACGGTTCCGATCCCGGTTCCCTGTCGGGGACCGTCATTTCTGCACATTTCCGTTGCTCCCCACCGAGATCCCGCGTCCATCTGACCACGAGTCCAGAAAAGCAAGGCGGGCTAGTAAAGAAAACCGTGATATACAACCGCACGACATGTACCATACAATAGCTTTGTCCTTTTCCGTTCCATATTGTCGACCGAGCAGTGAGTGGGGTCTGGGGCTTTGGATTTTTTTTTCTTTGTGGAATTGAGGAGGAGCACTTGGACGCGTTACTCGACTCGGAAATCCCCATCCTCACACAGCCACGCTTCCAGGATCTCCTACTCGACCAAAAAGTGTCATTTTTCTTCCCGGTCCATGGATCATGGATTATCCCTTCTGCGTCTGTCGAATTCTTCCTCTTATCTCACTCTGTTTTTTCCATCGGCTCCACCAGAAGCGCTAGCAAGCCTCGCGTTTCCGGGGGCAGTGAGCTTTTGTGCACATTTCCTCATCGGGTAGGGAGGAACCAAGCCGAGAGGAATGACCAACAAGGACCACAAGACTCCAACCAACGCGTGCTCGGACCTCTTCTGGTTCTCTCCTGCGATAGACAGCGGCACACAGACTGCGAAGTGTGTCGTGTTGAGGTCCCATTCGCGGTTTGTGTGCTTCCAGTCACCTCCTTGCTCCTCCGAGGGAGGAGAAGCAAGGGGTGAAGGAACGAAGAGAGGACGAAGAGGGTAGGCCAAGACTCGTCCATTTTAGCCATCCGTGCGTTTACCTATCTATGTATGGGTGTATCACTAAGTAACGAAAGAAATTTGGAAGCACAGAACCCCAAAGAACTCCTTCCGCCGCCTAGGTACCCCCCAAATTTCACGAGCGCTAGCTTGGTCAGAGAGAGAGAGAGAGAGAGAGAGAGAGAGAGAGAGAGAGAGAGAGAGAGAGAGAGAGAGAGAGAGAGAGGCGGAATACAAAACCGGGTTTAACGTTGCCCCGGGCTTGGAAGGGAAAAGACAGAGAAGGCAGAGGGAGAGATAAGGAAAGCCGAAAGTAAGAAGAGCCAACCAAGCGCCTTAACCAAACCACCTCCACCCAGCACCACACCCACTATCCTCCGAGCAGTCTTCCAGGACATATCAGGAGCAGGCAGTACCACCCAGCCGGGGCGGACTGTACAGAGAAGTCTTGCAAACATACATGAGCTGTGCCGGGCTGCCTCACTCCACTTCGCTCGGGAAAGTTTCACACCACCACCCACAACAATCCCTTCACAGACAGCTTAGCCACTCCGCTCAAGGCATTCGGGGAAAAGGAAGAAACAAAGAAAAAGGAGAAGCCAGAGACGAAGCGGACAAGAAAAGGAAAAGCAAAACAAGCAAGAAACGCACACGCAAAGAAAGGGTTAGATCGTAGTCTCGGTGTAGCTCGACCGACCCACACAGCATTCAGTCAAGTCCAACGCTCCGCTGCACGGGACGGCGCGAGTCGTATCTTGTCTGGTCTGTAGGCTGGGCTATGCTACTTGCTTCCCCCAAAAAGGAATAAGGGGAAGGGAAGCGAGGTCTAGTTGGAGCTGAGAGACGAAAGGGAAAAAAAGTTCAGAAAAGTCCACGGTAAGACAAAACCGACAAGGGGGCGTGTTGAACACAAACACGAAACAAAAATCGCAACGAAGCAGGGAATAGAATAGAAAGAAGAAGAAAAAGGGGGGTGAAGGTCGACACTCAGAAACTGAAAACGAGGCTAGCCGGCCTGTCGCTGGTCAGCCACATACCGGCTCCCTCCGCCAAGATGGCGTGAGCCTGAGCGCCGACCTCTCTGGGGTTTTCAGGTTCAGGTCGGTAAGGTACATGGGGTACGTTAGCTTAGGTAGGTTGCATGTGCGCCACACTTGAGGTAGGTCAGCCCCATGTTTCTTTCCCAGCCCTATGCCTTATCTGGGAGGAGTTACGCCTTAGGGCTGATTGCAGCCTAGGTGACCTGTCGTAATTTTTTTTCTTGCTCTTTTATCCGAGTCCGAAAAGAAAAGGCCGAAAGCTGAAACAAAAGGGGGAAAAAAGAGACAATTGAAAGAGAGAGAGAGAGAAAAAAAAAAACAGGACGCTGTGTTCGGGTGCAAGTCAGCCTCGTCTGTGTCTGTGTAGGTCACGTTGCATTCCACTAGTACCGTTTAGGCAGGCTGCGTGTGGGAATGCCTGGCCCGGCCTGGTCTGGTCGGACGGGAAGGAATGTGACTGATGAATGATGAGCGCGAGAGTGGGAAGGGCGGGAGAGAGGAGGCACAGCTGAGGCGTGGTTAAGGAATGGGAAAGGTGAAAGGCGGAAGGAAGAAAGGAAACGAAGGATTGGATTGCAGCAGCCCGGTGCCGCCGCCGCCACCGCACGTGCTGCTTTGTTTTGTCGGTGTGCTTCCGACGTGAAACACAATCACATAGTAAAGGCCACTTACCGAGGAAATGACAGATAGGAAGTGGAAAAGGAAAACGAGACGAGCGTGCGCGCCCTCGCCCTACAACTGCCGATGTTCTTCAAGCTCCCTGGCTTATTGTGTTTGGCGGGTGGGTGTGAAGGAAGGAAGGAAGTCAGGATTCCTCCCGCCGTTCCCCGCCCCAGACTGTGCTTGTGTATGTGTATCGCCAAGGTAGACTCCATCTCTTCTTTCTTCTTCTCTGCCACGCAGCCCGATTCCTCCTTGTGTAATGTAGGCCGGTGAATAGAGACCGAAGCGGGCGTGGTGTTGTTGTCAGTGCCGTTTTGTGCCGCAGCCGCCACACGTGGTCGAGAGAAGAGATGTTTTGTCTGGGACAGGGAAAGAAACGAGTATCGTTTTGCTGGGAATGACGATCGCGTGGCAGCAGCAGGCCGATGAGTCGAGGAGGCGCGTCACTCGTCTCTGGTTTCCTCCTTTATTTGCCGCCGCGCCCGCCGTCCTTAGGCGGGTGCGGACCAGCATGGCCGCCGCCCTGCTCGGAGGAGCAGCCGGAGCGGGAGGACTTGCTCTTGGTCTTCGGGGAGTTGATGGGGGGCGGATGGGGCGCAGGGTTGCCGCCGCCCTGGCTCCCGTCAGGGGGGCCGTAGCCGGGGGAGTAGGCTTGATCCTCATAGCCGTCCGACGCCTGCGTGTAGCCGTGCGAGCCGTATCCATGAGGGTAGCTGGGGAACTGTGAGTGACTCGTGCCATAGGACCAGCCCGGCACGCCCGCTTGAGCACTACCCATATTGTTGTTGCTGCCGCGAGCAGTCATGGTGGTCGATGAGGTGGAAGTTCGATCTGATGGAAGCGAAGAAAGCACCGAGCAAGAGAAGACGATGGGAGATATTTTTGAGAAGGAGAGATGGACGCGAGAATGAGAGCAGAAGAGATGGTGGCGATTGTATTTGTAGCTGGAGTGCGATGGAAGATGTGAGCGAGCCAGTTCGACGACGACACCCTTTTATATTCCGCAAAGTAGTGCTACTCCCTGCGAAGAAATACCATTCGAAAGAAAAGCCAGTTCTGACACGACACGTTCTCAAGTGTGAGGCGGCTGTTGGGATCCACCGGAACTGTACAACAATCAGGGGGCAGGGCACGACTGACATCACCCTTGCTGTATCACCAGAGGTGTTTTCCCGAACTGTCATTCTGGAGCGGTTAGCACGACGGAGTGGGCAAGGGGGCCTTGTTGTGTATGACGCTCGAGCCTTAGGGCGAGCGAGACGGGGGGCTCTGCTGTTAGACGTGTCTCGGTCAAGGATGGAGGTCCAGTCGGTCAACGAGGAGTACGAGCATTGTAGTAGCTAGCAAAGAGCCATCCACCCTGCCACGATGCTCGGCAGACTGCCGGGCTCTCTCTGTATTGCAGGGCTACGGTCGGAACGAAAGTGTTGCACCAAAAGCCCAGCCGGGGCTTAGATGGCAAGCACATGTCGCAGGCAGGCGTCACAGGTTTGTCACGGGACTGGCGGGAGCGTCGACGTCGGGCCTCGCGGGCTCTGTTGAGTGCAGGTAGTCGCATCGTCGGGAGATTATCGGGCTCTCAGGCAAGTAGAAGAAGAGTTGATGAGCTGGCTGGCTGGGCGGACGTTGGTTTGCGCGGAAGGATTAAGGGGCGAAGCGGTTTGCGGTTTAATACCAACTGAGTTAGCGAGTTTCGTTGTCCAGGCATTCCAAGTCTCCAGTGTCCGGGGCATCTTACAGCTCGGTCGCCTCCTATTAATGGTTGCCTTAAAGCAGGGCGCCGCGGTCGCCGGGCGAACAACGAAGCACGTGAAGCGATGACACAGTCGGGGTCTATCGAGATCGGGGATATGTAACGACCCACGGTAGACCAGGGTGCCCGGGGGAATCATTCGATTGCGCCCTACTGGGCGTGTGGATCTCAGTAGTGATGATGTTCTTTGCATGGAGGTACCAAACGTGTTTGGGTAGATTGGCCGCAACGAAAGAGAAAGCGCAAAAAAGGTAACAGATAAATGAGAAAGAAAGGAGAAACAGAGGGCAGGGAAAGGGAGAGAAAGGGAGAGAGAAGCAGAGCAGTGAAAGAATATGAAGGACTTCAAGGGCACCGAAGGGAGAAGTGGGAGGGACCATTTCCTTGGGGGGACACCACCATGGGTAGGGTAAGGTAGCTTCAGCCCATCCCTTCCCAGTCTCAAACAGACTCCATGCCCGTACTCTAAGAGACTTCTCGCGTGGCGGCCTTGTCGCCAGCGAAAGCTGAACGTTTCTTGTTCTTGTGTCCTCCTCCCCGAGGAGCAGAGAGGTCGTGAGTCCCACCCACACTGTTGAGAATGCAAAAATAAACAGTCATCAGCGCATGTGCTCCACCCAGATGAGCGCGTGCTGTGAGAGATGGCCCCTGGCAGCTAGCAGCAGTGAAGTGTAGGAGCCGTCCGGGAATCTCCAGACGAGACACGCGTGTACAAGAGAGTTAGCATCTGAGATGCCTGTAGCCATTTCGCTTCCCCCCCCCCCCC
>PYST01000424.1:0-29916 GCA_003049485.1 Ophioceras dolichostomum | reverse complement strand
TTTTTGGTGGTACTTCTGTGGACCTCCCTGCCTAACCAATGCGCCCCTAATTGTGGGGTTTTAATGCGTCAATAGCAATTCTCTTTTTTTTCTGTCGAGTCGCCAAAAAATTCTCGCATGAGAGAGGTCGCAGCCGGGGCCTCGGGAATTCCCCAATAACAAAGCACCCCCTAATGCTGTCGCCAAACCTGCTTCCACTTCGAACTGTCGCTCCCTATCTCCTTCCTCCTGTTTAGAATTATTTTTCTTCCCTTCTTTCTCTCTCGAACTTTGACGATCGCCTAGTCCTGGGTATCATTTTTACGATCCCCAGAATCGCGGCGATACCCTCACGGAACCAGTGTGCGATAGAGGGGAACCCGAGCTCCGAACACCCGCACGCGACTGCATGAAGCTATCCTTTGCTTCCCCCCATTTACGCGCCATGCGGGCTTGAGAGCGCCATCTCAACATGGCCTTCAACTTCAACTGGTCGCCGCTCGCGGCCGACGCGAATTTCTACAAGCGTGCCCGAGACCTCCTTACGACCGCCCTGAACAAGTCGCCGAAGCCTCCCATCATCGTTGATGACATCCTCGTCACAGAGTTCAATCTGGGCTCCGTCCCACCAGAGCTGGAGATCCTCGAGATTGGTGATCTGGCTGAGGATAGGTTCCGGGGCATCTTCAAGATGTGCTACTCGGGAGATGCCTTCTTGACCCTCAAGACCAGAGTTCAAGTATGTTTGGCTTTCTTGTCTGTCGGCTTTTTCCTTGTGTCTGGCGCAACCCGACAACTCCACGATATCCCACAGACGCATTTGTCATTGGGGAGTTCACATGCGGCTCCCTGGGCATTCAGATGATTCTTCGACTCAACAGCATCATTTCGACTCTCCTGGCAGCAAGTGCACAGGTACCCCGATTTGAGAAAATCTTCTTTTTTCCTTTCCTTTTGCGTTGTTCAACCCCTTTCTCTTGCGTTTGGGACAAGTGCCCTTGAACTGCCCACGCCCTCGGCGCGTCGGAGCTTCAGAGCTCCCTCGGTCCATCGCGCACACAAAACCTCCTTCCCAAGCTCCAATTCACCCACAAATACCAGAAACAAGTTCTTTTTCGGCTCATGGTGGTGGTTTGTTTGTTTGCATGAACGTCGAAATTGCCGAGCAGGGATGCGCGTTCTTCCCCTCCTACCAAGCACAGCTCGGTGGAACAGCTTATAGAACTGGTGCTAATATGTGGATGCTATAGGCGAACCCCCTGAACACCTACCTCTACTCGAAGCCGACATTCACCTCCCCTGAACCGCTGGCAGCCGCCTCGGGCCTGACGATTCCCCTGCAAATAACCCTATCCGAGATTAAGCTGTCGGCATTCATCATCCTAGTCTTCTCGAAGCAGAAGGGCCTCACCCTTGTCTTCCGGAATGACCCGCTCGAGTCCCTGAAGGTCTCGTCGACCTTCGACTCGATACAGTTCGTGCGGGACTATCTGCAAAGGACGATCGAGGGGAAGCTTAGGACCCTCATGATGGACGAGTTGCCTGCTATTATCCACCGACTGTCCCTGCAGCTTTGGTGTCCCGATCAGCTCCCCAAGGATGAGAGTGAAAAGGTCGGGGAAGAGGACGAGCAAGCCGTCAACCCATTTGCTAGTCCACCAGTCGATGCCGTGGACGCAAATGGAAATCTTGTGGACCCAAGCGACGTTTCCAACATGTCGGGCGACGGCGGGACGGAGATTCAGTCGCTGTTCTCTCAGAGGAACCTGCTCCGCCTGGCCTCCCTCACCAACACCCATCTGACCTCCGCCCTCTTCACGCCGGCGGTACCTGAGGTTCTGTTCCGAGCAAAGGCCGGCCCGGTGGAAAGGTCCGAGCCTAGCAACAGTCCTCCTTTTGCAACACCAAGTTTGGTGAAGTCCCACTCGTTTCACGGTTCATCTACCGTGTACACCTTCTCAGATACGAGCAGCCAGAACAATGGCCAACTTCCCTCAAGGCCTTCGTTTACAACACTCAACTCTGCGACCACGGGCCTGAGCCTCGGGTCCAGCAGGCACTCGAAGCCCTACGCGAACCGGAAGAAGAAGACTCGGGTAGTCAATCTGAGACGCAAGGCCCAGACCGGGGCTGCTGAAAGCAGCAGTGAGATCGGTGAGGACATCTCCTCGGATACCGCCTCGGTGCAGGCTCCGATGTCTGAGCCTATTATGCCCACATCGATCCCAGAGGAGCCCGAAGAGACTCCCGTGATCGCGACCACCGCCTCTGGCAGGGTGCGCTTCAGGACAGGCGGCGAGAGGAGCCCATTGCCCTCGCGGCCAACTCTGACCCGAGATCTCTTCAACCGTGAGGGGCCCACGAGTGTCCCAGTGACTGCTACGCCAGCAGAGCCCCCAAGTGCGGCTCCCGCCTCACAAGCAGCAACCCCGGTGGAAGTCTCACTTCCAATTCGGTCTTCCGAAAAGGCTCCAGCAGGAGCCGACTCCAAGACCCCACTCAGCGACGAGCCTCGCAGAGAACGTGGCCAGACGGACACATCCTCGACCATCTTCGAGCAGGCCTGGATCGCAAAGATGGCCGGCGAGATAGCGAAGCGCGTGTACGACGAGAAACGGAGAAACCCCAACTTCTGGGACGACCGGGAAGACACGCCGCCGCCGTACCAACCCAGAGCTGTGAACCCCTAATCAGGGACCGGCGCAAAACACACTCCATAACCACAACCACACAACAACCAATAATTTCGCTCTTTGAACCATCTCCTTTGTATCACTTATCCTGTTTCAATATCGGCGGCGTGGTGAACGGGTTGGCGTTTGTTTCTTTTAACGGGGAATCGCCGTATACGTGGGACTCAAAATAAGGTCTCACCGGCATTACTTCTTTTTTTTAATTCGGTAATGTTTTCATCTCGGCCTATTTAGGGCGGCGTTAACGAGCTCAACATAAAGGAAACGGAGGGAACCGAACGGGGGAAAGGGGATGGAGGTATGGAGGGGTTTTTAAAAACACAAAAGAAGGGCCACATTTCGTCGCGAGTGTGGACTGAGCGAAACGCCTCTGGTTTTTGCTCATTTTCGATACTGGGTTCAAGCGTCACCAACCCATTCACGAACACATACAGAACCCACAAACACGCCCACATATATACCAACCGCACATATGACGTGGTCCTCCCTGTACAGCTAGAGCTTTTTCCTTTGTCTCCTGAGGCCCATAAGGGAGCCGCGCCTGATGGGCGACCGGATCTCATTAACAAACATGTACATCATCATCGCCTTGGATCGGGGGCCCGCATCCATCCGTCGACGATGAGCCCTTGCATCCCGAGTTTGAGACTCGATAGACAATAAACTATCCCACTCTCAAAACTACAATCTTGTTCCATTACGGACATCTATATGTGTTGTCCATTGGCTACTCGTGCCCAAGAACTCCAGTCTCCATCCCCTTAACCTCGCCTTGTATATTGCGATGCAAGCAGTTACCTCCATTTACCCTGCGAAATATTCCGTACTGCCGAACTACTAACTCCCAACGCCACGCTTCCTGTATCCAAGAAGAATAAAATATTTAAGCCAAACACGCACGACAACAACATATCTAGCGGCTAATGAATAGACACAACAAAGTCTAGGCACCTTCGACATGCCGAATGTGCAAGTCATGCAAAAACAGAAAAAAAGCCGCTCAGATTCCGGAAGCGGTAAAGCTGAGCAGACTCCCCGCCGTCAAGCCAGCGACGAGACACAGGCCCATGAACCCGCCGGCGGCCTCGCGCTCCGGTTCGGCGACCCACTCGCCCGCGGCCATCATGGCGCTGCTGCCCAGGAACCCGTTGGTCAGGCCGAAGGGGAACTGCACGAGCAGGAGGTAGAACGCGTCGCTGTCCACGGCGGCGCCCCTGCCGCCCACGTTGCAGAGCGCGTACAGCGGCAGGAAGAGGAGCCTCGCGACGGCGAGGGCGAGGAGCGCGACGGGCCTGCGGCGCAGGGCTGCCGAGAGGGGCAGTATGGTGGAGACCCGGCCGGAGAGGTCGCCCAGGTTCCAGAAGAAGAAGGCGAGGGGGATGAACGCTGGCGGTTGGAAGATTGGTGATGAAGAAGAGGAGGCGGAGGAAGAAGTCCTCACGGAGACGATCTTGGAGGTGAATACGGGGAAGAACATGGTCACCGCGAAGCAGAGGAACACGGCCGCAGAGACGAAGTGCAGTTTTCGCAGCAGCGCCAGGGGGCCCACGACGCGGCGGGCGGCGCGCTCGGCCTCCTCGACGGATGCGTGCGAGGCGGCCATCTGCGCCGACATGCGCGACTCGACGAGGCGGTTGTGGCGGCGCACGAGCGGGGCGAAGGCGATGAGGGCAGCGAGGGAGACGACCACCGCGGCGAGGAAGTAGATGAAGGCCGCCGTGCCTGCTTTAGGAGCCTCAGTCGTCGCTGTCGGATCATCCGCGGGCGGAGGCTCCGAAGCGTCAGGGGGGAACGCCAGCACAGACACCATCTGCGCGATGGGCGGCAGAACCCCCGCGACGCCCTGCCCCGCCATGATGGCCTGTGTGTACTCGGAGCGGCCGAACCCGGCCGCGAAGGCGAACGCGCCGTTCTGGAGGAGGCCCGTGGCCCAGGCCGAGAGGGCGACCATCAGGAGGAGGAACCCGGCGTACACGCCCGGGGAGACGGAGAGGAAGAGCGCGGTCGAGGCGGTGAGCAGGCCGAAGACGGCGACGTTCATGACCAGCGCGGTGTTGATCCGGAAGGGGTACGAGGCCGCCGCCTGGATGTTGGTGAGGATCAGCATGGCAGCCAGGTTGGTGAAGGTCGAGGTCGAGAGGATGGCCGACTGGAAGTTGGCGTGCAGCCAGGGGTCCGTCGCGAAGCGGCGCGCGAAGTAGGGCGCTGCTGCCATGAACATGTTCCTGATTTGGTTTTCGGACCATGTGTTAGCGACCAACCCACCCACCTGAACATGGCTGTCGGAATACCTAGAAAAAGGACGGGAGGGTGAGTCCCTTACCAGGCCCATAGCATGGCGGCGCCAAGAACGGCGAAGACGGAGTACTCGACCCACGAGAAAGGCGGCGTGTCCTCGCTCTCGCCCTCCAGGTAGGATGAGGCGTCGCTGCCGACCAGACGCGGGTGGTGGTGGTGACTATGCAGGCCATCCTCCTCGTCATCCGTGAGCGGCTCGTACTCCGGGTTGTCCCGCGCCTGCTTGTCGCGCAGGCGCAGCAGGTCTCTGAGGCGGTCCATCGTAGGTAGCTGTAGTAGCGGCGCCGCGCAAGATGGTCTCTCTTCTGGCTACGGTGGGTAGGCAGCTACCTAGGTAGGTAGCCTTCCTGGTATAGGGAGCTTCGTGGTCCCAACCAACGGCGTTCACCTCTGGAGCATTTGGGAAAGAACGGACGAGCGGCGCGAAGCAGTGAAACAGGTGCAGAACGCTCTCTTCCTCTTTAACGGAAGGAGACTACAGTAGTAGAACAGACAGAGCCGGTTTCGCAAGAAACAAGCGGTCACAAGGCGTAAGTGCGTTTGTGGTATGGTTCGGTCGTGGGGGTGGACTACTCTTGACGTGGGGATCGTGGGGCGGGCACCCTTATCCGCCACCCGATTCGAAACCAGGCGGCAAACGACAGAAGCCAAGCGAGAATGAGAAAAAGAAAGAGAAAATAATTTCTCTATCTCCGGTCGTCACGCGTAACGAACGCGTGCGCAGTGACGGCGAAATGGGTGTATGGATTGCGCAGCCCTCGCGGGGGTCACGATGGACAATCAGGATGTGGCAAGTCGGGATGGAAGGCAGATGGTAGGTCATCGGCGAGACACGCCAGATCTCGGGACACGGAGCGCGGAGCCTACCGCTCCGTTGGCAACCGAGGCCCCACGATCAAGATCACGTGGCTGCATTGGTCTTGCGGCGGCGCCACACCGCAAGCCACATCAAAAGGAGGCCGCAGCGCCCCACTCATGATGGCCTCGCTCAACACCCGGATTGGAGGACCAAGACCATCCATCGTTCTCTTTCCCGTGGTCCCTTGCAGCTCGGAAGGAGTGTTCATGGGCGCATTTTCAGGAATGGCGTACCCTTCCAGTCTTGTTGTATGTAGGTGTACCTCCCTCTGTGCTGTCTCCAACAAATTTCTGCTTTGTGCGACACAAAAGATCTGGGACCGAATGATTCCTGTGCAACCTTTCCTCCCGTGCGCAGCTATTTTCGGAATAGCTTCAAAAAGCGCGCCCAAAAAGAAGAAACGGAAGGGACGGAGAAGAAGAAAAGAAATGCCCACATTTTCGCAATCCTCTACTACTACTCTTATCCGCTATACCATGCGACCGGTCCTGCGACCGTGAAGACGCCATCGCAGACACGGCAAGAGATCCACACGTGATGGTATCTCTCTGCGATGCAAGTATGTCGTGCATTGTTTGTGGAAAAGGGAGAATGCGAATCCATCTTTGAGAGTGTTTCGGGCTTGTGGCCTCATGGCTAGGTAGATTAGCAGTAGATGCGATGAGGAAAATGGCGAGTGTCATGAAAGAATAGTAGGGGGTGGTGAAATATGTACAGTGAAACAGAAAGGCGTTATCATCCATCACCTCCCCTCCTCTCAACCCCTTTTCACCAGAATCAATTCTCTCAAGCGGCGGCGCACCCCACAGCACCAGCAAAGACACCAACAAGCGGCTTCATCTTCCCCATTATCGCCATCCAACGAGGTGCGTGCCCACCCATCCATCCATCCATCCATCCATCCGTCCCTCACCATCACAACACATTCATACGCACCAACCACATTAAGAGTCAAGCGCAAACCTCTCCACAAACTTAAATATCTTCAGCCCCTTATTAAACTCCCCCACAAACGCGTTCACCGCCGTGCCGGTATACACCCCCGGTCCCGACGCCGGCACCCCCACCGCAGCGAACACGCCCGACGCGGACCCCAGCGCGCCGACGGGCTTCCCCCACCGGAACGAGTCCACGACGAGCTGGCTCGGCCGACCGAGCGGGTATAGCGTGCTGGCCGCGGCGTTGGGTCCAAACAGCGACTCCGCGCCGGCGGTGACAACAAGCCCGTCGAACGCCGTCGCGTCCGCGGCCGAGTACGTGGCGTCCACCCCGCTCACCAGCTTCTCGCCCACGACCGTCACAGAAACCCCGAAGCCCGCCCACGCGGCCTTCAGCTCCGCCGCCTGGCTCAGCGAACCGCTCTTCGCCGCAGAAACTAAAACGGCCACGCGCAGCGTCTTGACGCTCGGCAGCGGCACGCCGAAGATGTTGATCCCCGCCGTGGTGTTAGCATGGTAGTACGTGGCGTCCGGGGCGGGCGCCGTCAGGCCCAGGGCGGACGCCACGCGCACGGCGATGTCGTTGCTGACGCGGTTGAGCTGCGTCAGCGCGTTCGCCTTCACGACGGGGGACTGCAGGTGCGCCATCTCGAAGCGTATCGCGTTGATCAGGAACTGCTTCTCGGCGGGCGTGAGGCTGTTGTAGAACAGGCGGGGCTGCGTCCAGTGGTTCGAGAAGCTGGCGGGGAGGCCGCGCACGAGGTTGCCCGATGCGACGCGGCCGGGGGCCGTGAAGAAGCCGCGCCCCGTCTGCTGGTTGGCCTGTTTTGGGAAAGGGGAGAGCGCGCTGGGCGTGTAGGGGTGGATGTTCTTGTGCAGGAAGCCTTGGCCGGCGCCGTCGCGGTTGTTGTTGTGGAATGAGGTGCGGGGGCGGTTTACGGGCAGCTCTGGTAGGGGAATGGGTAAGGTAAGTCAGTGAGTTTGATCCCCTCCCCGTTGAGTCGAGTCCGTAGGTAGGTAGGTGCGCCGGACTGCGTTATGCACTTGTAGTGAGGGGAATCATCATTGGGGCTCTCTCGGATGGGACTCACGCTCAAAGTTGGGGCCTCCGTGCCGGTTGAGCTGGGTGTCGAGGTAGGAGAAGATGCGGCCCTGGAGCAGGGGGTCTTCCGTGAAGTCGACACCTCGGACGATGTGACCGGGTTGAAACTGTTAAATTTTTGACAGGAAGGTTAGAACAAAAGAAAAAAAAACGCCCGAGTCGAGGAGCAGCTCTCACCATGATCTGCTCAGTCTCAGCAAAGTAGTTCGTCGGGTTCTTGTCCAGCTTCATCACGCCGATCGGCTTCAGGGGCGCCAGCTCCTCCGGGATGATCTTGGTGGGGTCCAGGAGGTCGAACCCCCAGCGCGTGGCGTCCTCCTCGTTGACGATCTGGATGGCGAGCTCCCACTCGGGCCCGTTGCCGGACTCGATGGCGTCCCAGAGGTCCTGCCGGTGGAAGTCCGCGTTCTTGCCCGCGAGCACCTGCGCCTCCTCCCAGACCAGGCTGGCCTTGCCCTGCTTGGTCTTCCAGTGCCACTTCACCAGCTTGGTCTTGCCCTGCTCGGTCACGAGCCGGAAGGTGTGCACTCCGAAGCCGTCCATGTGGCGGTAGGACCGGGGGATGCCGAAGCCGGACATGGCCCAGAAGAGGGTGTGGAGGGTCGACCTGTGGTATGGTGTTAGACTGAGAGGGGAACAGGTATCGATGCGGAGCATCTCTGAATGACTTTTCTGAAACTTACGGCTGCGAGCTGAAGAAGTCCCATGCGGAATCGTGGCCTTCAAGACGGTCAAAATACGGAAACTATGGTCAATTTCTCGAATGTCAAGTTGAAAGCCAGTGGTGCATGATGAGAGCCTCACTCACCAGTAGCTGCCGTGGGAATCTCGTTGTCAGGGCTGGGCTTCACCGCATGGATGAGGTCCGGGAACCGGATTGCGTCCTGGATGAAGAAGACCGGGATGTTGTTCCCCACAATGTCTGAGAAATGGTTAGATTCTTGACATTGCTGTCAACTTCTATGTTTGTAAAAAGTCATGGGAGACTTACCAAAGTTGCCCTCGTCCGTGTAGCTGCGTGGGAGATCCAAGTTTTGTCAGTCGTGAGTGGTTCAAGTCGTCTTGAGTTGTGCATTGTAGATGGCCAGCAAAGGCTATCATCCGTACTGAACTGACTTACAATCTCGTGGCAAACCCATGGACATCTCTCGCGGTATCCGCACTGCCCCTTGAGCCGGCGACGGTGGAGAAGCGAACAAAGGTTGGCGTCTTCTTGCCGGCAGCACTGAGGAATGAAGCAGCCGTGATGTTGCTGTAGTCTCCGTAGCTGGTGAACGTCCCATACGCTCCAGCTCCTCGAGCATGGACGGCACGTTCAGGGACCTTGACAGTGGGCATTTAGGTTAGGTATCAGGATGGTACGTATGAAGCGAAAAAAGTCCCTGTTGTGGCCGGTCAAGAAGCGGGATACACATACACGCTCATGATCGAAGTGTGTGATCTTCTGGCGGAAGATGAAATCCTCCAGGAGGGTTGAGCCACGTTCGCCTGCCCTCAGGCTGTCCTGGTCAGGCATGGGCCCTCCGACGTCGGACGTCATGAAGGTGTTGGTGTCATCGATCTTGAACTGCTCCAAGAAGTCCTGCTGAGAGTTGCCGGATCCAGCACCATCGCGTGGACGAAGAGCCGCTGGGTCCGCGAAGGGACAGGCAGCGAGGGCGTGTCCAGTCAGACCCAGACTCGCCCAGGCCACAGCGGTGGCGACGAAAGTCAAGGAGGGAGACATGCCTCTACGGTGCCCCTGTTTATTAAGGTCGGCAATGACAGAAAGGAGGCACGCAGCAGCAAGAGAAGGATGGAGGTGGAGTTGGGGAGGGAAGTCGGCCCTGAAAAGACTACTCGGACGGGAGACAGCAGGAAGGCTGCGTTGAATGTGTGCCAGCCGAGCGTGCTCAAGGACCTCGAGTGGGCGAGCGAGGACATGAGAGGGCAGCTACCACTGTCCTCTTTATACGCAGCAGGTAGCCGCCCGTTTACCAGAGCTTCATCTGCAGTGTTTATATTGTTTATGATTGGTCACATCCGGGTTTTCCTTGTGCTTGTTCCAAACGGGAAGTTGAGTGAATACCTCCCTCCCTTTCTTCTCCCTCTTTTCTTTTCCCCTGGGTACTCCACATGACGGGGAGGGGGAGGGGAAGGTGGAAGACGTCCGGTCAAGTGGTGAATATACTTTTCGCGCACAACCAATGATATCTTCCAAAAATCAAGATGGCTACTCCACCGGCAAGAAGAAAGAGGCATGGCCTGTCTGGGCTGGGATCAAAATAGTGATCAAGAAAGAGAAACAAGAGGAAAAACGAAAAAGATACCTAGGCGCGTCGCCCGTCAGAGTGTGACTGGTGAGCGGAGCGCCCACGGATCACCCACCGCCTGGTTCATTCTGACAAGGCGGGCAGCCCACCCTTGGCACGTACGTCTCGCATCTAATATCACGTCCGGGAAGTCCAGGAAGAGCGAGAGAGACGACCCTTCGAGCTCCCCCTCTCAGATCACGTCATGGGTTGACCAATACGCCGCCTTCTATTTGCCCGAGGCAAGTCCTCTTTCTCTCTCGTGGGTGGGCAGTCGTGGCACGTCCCTCTCTCTTCTGTGCTGGCCCCGTGATGGGTCATCACCACGGGGGTCCTCCGTGGCTCTAGAGCTCTGGAACTCTGGAACTCTGGAACTCTCATTGGGGTCGTGTTGTTCGGTGACACCAAGACCTGCAGGACGAGATTATTGAAAAAGTGAAGTGCTGGTGGTGGGTCTCGTATAATTGCGGAGGGTAGGACGAGGACGAGGACGCATGCATGATGTAGATACAGCGGTGTCAAATAGGTCAAAGGTGGTTGGGCGAAGCTGGCAGAGCATGGCGGGCAGGGAGGTCAGAGAGGGGAGGAAGGGCAGGCACACGCAGGTTGGCAGGCACAGACTGGCACCCAAGAACGAGAGTGATATTTCTGCTGTATGTAAGGCATCCCCAATAAGGTGCTGGCCTTCTTCAAATTTGGAGGGTAGGCATTGGGGAGTCAGGGAGTCAGGGATGTGCCTTGTTCGACCAGAGGCACACCCCGAAAACGCAAAGGGCCGACGACACATCGCAGAGCGTACAGCTTGGATGTATGATCAAACGCAGAGCAAGTAAGGACGTAATATGTCCCCGACACAGACGAGATGGCAGAATGGGCCACCGTGATTGGAGGGAGAGCCCCAATAACAGAGCAACGGCCCAGCAGCCTATGGAAGAACGGACTGTGTAGTCCAAGATCCTCCCCCTAATGAAGATATGGAGAGATGCAAGCTTGGGAAGCTGCGTGCCTCGAGGCCGTTCGGATGTCTAGTAAGAAAACAAACAATTCGCAGATTGTTTTATCCCTCATCTGTGAGAGGAGTCGTCTTTCTCCTTGGCGTGACGAGACGCGCAGGTGGAAGCAAGCAAGTTCGCCGCCCTACTGAAGATCCACCACGACGGGCGTTCTGTTGTTTCTATTTGTGGGAAGCCCAGAGAATTGGCACCGGCTTTTGACAAGGAAAGGAAGCAGCAGCTCGGTGGGAAGGAGGGGGGAAATTTGTGGTACGTTACGACCTCATTGTCACTCTGTTGTGGGTAGTTGATGCTGATGCCCAGCAAGCAGACGAGGGCAGGTGGGCAAGAGGGCAGGCCATACCTCAAGCATCCATCCGTGGTCGATCCCCGGCGGCGGGGAGGCGTGGGAAGAGCGGAGGCCCGAGGTGATTACCGGCATGGAGGGGCCAGGGGGCCGCTTGGGGGTAGGGGCCCTCCCAACAACAGTCGTCGAGCCCAGAGATGGAGGGCCCACAATGTGAATTTCGCATCTCACAAGCTCACTTGAGTTTCTCTTTCTCACTGTTGCGGGAGACCGGGATCAGGGCAGGGTGGCCGGACAAGCTCTCCGCCAATGTGATGAGGCCACGAAAAAAGCGGAGAGTGGAATGCGGAAAGAGTTTGGACGAAGTTCTCGTGGGTGATCGGGATCGGCGTCCACCACCCGCCCACTAACCCTCATCACTCATCCTCGAGGAGCTTGGCCTGAATGGGTGATATCTCCGGGTTGCCCATGCCCATTCTGATTGATCTTATTGACCGGCGTTTGCAGGAAATCGAGGGCAAGGTGATGAAAAAAGAGAAGGGAAAGAAACAAACCATTCGCGTTCGGACGTGGCACAAGGATGGGAGGGGTTGGACTCGCCGCCTCGCCTCGTTGGCGCATCCAGAGAAGTGATGGACTCTCTGTATGGATGGCCGGTTAACCTTCAATATCGGAGCAGCAACGTGTCGAGAGAGAGAGAGGGTTGTGCCGCCCATGGAACGGCCGGAGGACGTTGGCATTTCCTGGCAAGTCATAGGTTGCAAATCTCCAGATAATAAGCTGACTGTAGAGCCCGCGGACCCGAGCCGAGTTGCTTTCTGGATGCTTCAATGATGCAATGATGTGGGCAGGATTGCGACGCGGTCAGACAGAAACCCCGCGACCGCCTTTCTCGATTCTCTTTTCTCTTCTGCATGCCCATCCACATCCTTTTAACTCCAGAATGCATCAAAGATGTGCACACAGTCGGCACCGGGGGTCATCCCGGCGGAGAAATACAAACCGATCGGATGGGGTCGCCTGGTTGGAGTCCGGGCGACTTCCCCTCATTTTTGGGTGGGAAGGAACTTGGTTGAACAGCTCGCGATCGTTGTCGAAGGAGGGAAGGTCCATGCCGGATTGACTGTGTAACTGTGAGCTCTCTTTTGAAGTGAGGAGAGCAGAGCAAAGAGAGGAGATGGAGAGGGGAGGAGAGAACGAGATGGAACCTGGAATCTTTCTTTCCTTTCTGCGTGGGTCGTGCGTCGTTGCAAGGTTCAATGTTGTAAGTCGCCGCAATTACCTCCGAGGCGGGTGCCGAAGTTTCGACAAGGGTTCGCGAGGGGAATGCCGCTGGGCGGTCGACCTTTTTGAAGGGCTGCACCAATCACTCCGGGCCAAGAAACCGAGCAAATTCTCCACATGCTATTTTTGCTGTGATAGCAACATGGCCGACATGGCGAACACCCTTCCACCCCTGCTTCCTCGACCTGCCAAGAGCTTGCCAGAGCCTTGCTCGCCTTACTCGAGCCAAAGAACTCGCCTCTTTTTTGCATGGCGAACCGGGTTCTTCCTTGGGATCTCCCCATTGTGATGGACATACGTATTATATTGCGTTGCGTCGTCCTGATTACAACGTACTTGATGCCGTTGGCAACTGGGGCTCGACATCACATTGAGGAACCGCGGAAGCCGAGCAGCCAAGCAGAGCCAAGAAATGTGGAATAGCCTAGACTTGCTTCTCTTTACTTTTTTTGCTGTCCACATCTCCCCTTCTTGACTGCCAATGCCACCTATAACACCAAATACCGACTACTTGCGCGCAGGACGGGAAAGAAAGCCATGCAATGCAGATCAAGCCTGCCTGCACCTGCAGCATGTTCATCCAAATGGGCAGAGGAGAACCGCAGCATCAGGACATCCATTCATTCATCAGGGCAACCGAAGCCGAGTGAGAGAGAATATCACCCTTATTCCAAACGCCAGACCATAGGATGTTCCGCCAAGGAGAGACAGCAGACAGCACCATCCACGCGTGTCCGATTTCGAAGCAGCAATAGTCGGTGAGGGCCAATGAGACGGGGATGATGCCTCACGACCTGACATATCATCATATGGCCCTGGCTGGCCCCTCTCTTCCCCTCATTCTTTCTTCACTGTGCCGCCGCCCAGACCAGCCACCCCTTCCTAGAGAAGAAGAACCCCTGACTTACATCCACCTGTCCTGGGCCACCGAGCTAAACGCCACCTACCGTTCATCCGCCAGCTAGGTACCTACTAGTCTGCCTCTTTGTCGAATAGCGAGCCAACGCCAACCTGCCTGCTGCTACGTACGAGGTTCGATACATATTCTGTATGTACGTAGGATGCAGTCAGCAACAGCAAGCAACACCATCATGCAGAGATCCTGTCACCGTGGTCATGGGACTGATGTACGAGGCGAGCAAGTCAGGAGGAACGTGGCGCTCGCCGAACCACGGTGAGTGTTTCTGAGGTTCATCTCTCGAGCAATCCTTCCAACCAAACCACACCAAAGCCATGTTAGTCCGTGGATCGATTGGGCTGGTGGGTGGGTGGGTGGTAAGGCGAAATGGCAGGATGGTCAGCCGACTTTGATTACTGGTGATTCGTCGACGGTATATACAAGTACAATATGTGATGGCAGCCCATCTCTTGCAGCTTGAGGCATGGCTTTCTCGCATACCACATGCAGCCCACATATAGGGGAGCTATTTGGTGCCCGCTTTTTGGGAGGAAAGGGACCATGCTGATCGGAACCTCGGACTCTCTGGAATCAACAACGAAGGCCTATCTTCACATGGCCACAACCCGAAGACACATGGCAACACTCCTCCTCACCCCACCTCGCACCATCCGGAAGGTTCTCAAGTCAGTCACAAACTCGTTCATTCTATGGGAAAAGAGACATTAGGAATCAGACGTCCAACTGAAGAACCCATCATTCCAAAGCTCCTCCCGTGCTCTCCCCGATCCCCTTTGAAAAGGGAGCGACATCAAGAGCCAAGAGCAGCTCCCCATTTCATCACAGCGAACAGAGCCACATCCACACGCAAAAGAAACCCCCCGTCCGCTCATACATAACAGTGACAAGACATAAGGGTCCCCGCGATGTGGATTCAGTCCCCTATTTTCCCAAAAATAAAACATTGGCAGCCGACAAAACAGACAGACAGGCGCATGCAGAGATGTCTACATACATTTTTGCTGGAATCGACAAACTAACAAATACCGTCGCACTGCAGCTTGGCGTGGCGTGATACTACCTGACATACCTACCTACCTACGTACCGACCTGAACCTGCTGCTGCTGCCACCCACGTCCTCCCTTTTTTTGCACCTCCGGTTTCGTTTTATTGAGACCGGGCGGGACGGGACAGAAGGAAGGGGGAAGGGAAGAAGACTGGAGGCTTTGGTGGTAGGAAAGGTAGGTTGATGAAATAAGTGGAGAGCTGTTACACGACAAGGAATGAAAGGGAGGAGCTGAAGTGAGGGAGGCACTGATGAGGTCGGTTCTATCTGGCTCTAGCCCGTCTATCCATCCGTCACGTGTGTGCGACGCGAAGGGCGGGCGGGATGGCAGGCTTTGAAACAGCTAGGGAATGCGTCGTGCGGGAATGTCCGTGCCGCTTCTACGCTAGCTGGTAGCTATGTGTGCAGCTTAGGGACTGGCCGGCCGGCTGGCTGGCTGGCTGGCTGGCTGGCTGGCTGGCTGGCTGGGCCGTCCTCTTCCGAGCCGTGTCTCGCTTCGTGAGGTTCCGAGAGTGGGAGGGGATGGATGGAACGCGGGTAGGGACGGACGGACGGCTGAGAGGGCTCGCGTAACGCCAACCTCTCGAGTTGGGAACGTCGTCCTGAAGGGGGAAAAAAAGTTACGAGCGAGCGCGGTGGGACAGGAATGAGAAATATGAAGGGAGACTGGTCTGTGAAAAGTTGCAAGGGACATGCTACAATAAGCAAAGAGACCGCCTTGCTTCAAAACTGATTTGTTGTGATATTAGATCTCAGGCATGCAAGGTAAGCAACTACCTTTGCCCAGCCAAAAACAATAATTAAATCTTCTTTCTATCTGATGGAATCCAATATTTCCAACGCAGGCCTAAAAGGAGGTATCCCAATGCATCCAACCAACTACCTGGGTACCTAAGTGCTTATGTTTATGATCCCCCTTCGCTTGTACGGGTTTATCTTGAAATGTACTTAGGTATGCAAAATGAAATCAGCAACACAACTGATGAGGGGTAAGTCAGGCCGTAGAAGCAGGAGCGCAGCCCCGGGATGGAGAGAAGCGAATGCGTGCTCCGCACCCACGAACACGCACCCTCTAATGCTGCTGCTGCCGCCGCCTAGGCGACCTCCTCAGCTTCCCCTCATCCCTCTCCACAATATGCGCCTCAACAATGCTCAGCACGCTCTCCTCAAACGAGTTCTCTCCCCTGCTATACCCATCCACATCCCCATTCTCCTCGCCATCATCATAGCCGTAGCCGACACCACCCTCCACAGACCCAGCAGCCAGCAGCTGCCCCTCCGTAACCCACCCAGACTCGACCGCGAACCTGACCACGTCCGTCGCGCTCGCGAACGACAGCACATGAGGATCAGCGTCCGGGTCGAGGTGCAGCCACAGCTCGCGGGTCTCGCGCTTGAACCGCGCCAACTCCCCCCTCCTTTCACCACCAAAGTGCATGGTGAGGTAGGTGTAGATGTAGGAGAGCCAGAGGACGTTGGTGTAGGGGTTGTAGTCCGACCAGGAGATTCGTTCTTTTTCAGCTGCGCTGCTGCAGCTGCTGCTGCAGAAGCTGCCGGAGGAGATGGAGGAGGCGTCGGGAGAGGATGAGGAAGAGACAAATTCGTAGAAGGGGTAAGGGGTCGTGTGCGATTCGGGCGGGAGGTGCACGCGGTCCCCTTTGATGAGGAAGGAGCGCATACGTCGGTAGATGGCGCATTGGGGCGCGTGCGTGGATGTGAAGAGGCTCAGGTCCTTTTCGAGGTCGTAGGCTATTGGTGGTGGTGGTGCTGCTGTTTCGGTGCTATTGCTGTCGCCGTCACCGTCGAGGGCGGAAGGGTCGTCGGCGCGGGAGAGGCCGTAGTCTAGGATCGTGATGTCTAGACCGGACCGGCCGAATGGTGTACTGCTGCTGCCGCGCTCCCACTCTTCCAAGGACCCCTTTTTGCTGACGTCGACGGGCTCCTCACTCGATGGGCGCACTTGGCGCACGCAGAGGTTGCCTTCGTGGAGGTCGCGATGCTAAGAAAGGGAGAGAGAGAGAGAAAAAAAAAAGGAGGAGAGTTGTGTTAGTGTTTGCTGTCTGTCTATCATGCCATGTTTCTTGTTCGTAGTACTACACAGAAGCCCAGATACCGCACTCCGGCAAAGTGCTTGCTTGATGTCTTGCTTGCTCACCTCGAAGCCGATCTGGAACTCTGCCCTCGCAAGAGCAATAGCCACCAGCATAAAGATGTCCCACAGCTGGCTCGTAGAGCTGAGCTCGAAATCCTCCAGGGACGTCCCCGCGTCGCCCAGCTCGATGACCAGGAACTCCGTCTCGTGCAGGTACCGGCTGGGCGACGGGTAGAACTGCAGCCTGTCTGGCTCCTTCCTCTTCATCCTCCGGTGGAAGGTCTGGTGCGTGTCCAGCAGGCCCTTCGTCGCCCTGCCCTTGACGATATACCGCTCCTTGTACACGACGAAGCCCGGTATGTCGGCCAGCCACTCCGAGATGCGGATCTCCCCGATCAGGTCGTCCTCCCGGTGCGGCTCCTCGTCCACGAGCCCCGACCGCTCCTGCGCCTTCGTTTGCGGCTTGATGGGCGACTCGAGCCGGATCACCTTGATGATGCTCGTGCCGCGCTCGTTGCTGACGCGGTACACCTCCGCGTACGACGCCTCCGCGATCTTCTCGATGCGGTCGCCGGGGGGGCAGACGTCGGCCCATGTCAAGACGCGGAGGCCTTGTCGTCGTGGGCTAGTCGGATGAGGGGGCTCCTCCCCTGACGGTAGCTTGCTCTCTGCGGCAGTGGCCTCCCGCCTCCTCGCTGGCTGAGCCTCCTCCTCGGTATGCTCTGGTGGTGCTTCCGGCGTCGACCTGTCCTCGAGGCGGACGGTGCTGATGCGATCCGCCAGCTTTGTGACCTCATCCTCCGAGTCACAAGCTGCCGCGATCGCTGCAACACTCGACTGGCCATCGCCATTCTGCTGAGATTCCACCTGGACGCACGCCCTCGATTTTCGGGCTCGCGTCCCGTACGTCCTCCCAGCAGTGGCGGCCGATCGAGGCATCGCAAGCGAAGAAGCGGCGGTCGTTCCCTTGAGAGATAACTAGTTGATACCTCTCTAAATCTTTTTCATAAAAATCTCTTTCCTTGCGTCATTTGATATATACCACTTTCGAACTTGTTTTAACCTGCTCATGTCATTTCTGATGATAATGACTGTGAACTTGAATTTGAGGCGATCGCCAATTACAGGGTTTAGTTGCCCAGCTCCTCGTTGCCAGGGGCAACCACAAGCGACACGGTGACTGCACGTGCCGCCAAGCAAAGCTACACTCTCCGCGCCGGACCCCACTCTGTCATTTCTGGGCGATCCTCCTCGCACAGACAATTGCGTCCAGTTTGGGAAGCTCCAAAAGTCGCCTTGGGATCGTTGGAAAAATCGATCTCAAGCTCATCATCGAGCGAGGGCCCGAGTTTCCTCACAAATCCCTCGCCCCCCGAATCCTTCCTTTCCTGCACCTGGAGGAGGACAGGACAAAGGGAAGGACAGAATAGCCTATCATGGCTGAAGTTGTGAAGAACCTCTTCGGAGGTGGCGCGAAGTCGTCCCAGACTCCAGTGCCATCTGCGGATTCTGGTGCGTTTTTTTTGAATGCCTACCCAAAGCTATAGCGAACTGAAGCCCGCGTAGCTAGCCGCCTGTGTCGGGCGCATCTCTGTCGAGGGGCGGTGCATTGGCGCTTCGCATTCGCATTGTTGTTGTTTGCTGCTGCTTTGCTGACTCTTCTCTCTCTCACTCTCTTTCCGGAACAACGACACACGCAGACTTCGCCGACTTCGCAGATGTGCCAGACCCATCCCCCGTCCCCTTCACCCCCGTCAAGGGCGGCGCCACCCTCGGAGGGCCGGCTCCGACGGGCGTCCCCTACACGAAATGGTACAACGTGCACGAGCGGCACTCGCTGAGCGAGTTCAAGCTGGAGGGCTACATACTGCTCTCGATCGTGTTCGTGATGGCGCTCCACATCATCGGCTCGACGATGAACCGCAGCAAGGCACGGCGGTGGATCCGGGCGCACGCCTCGACCCTCAATTCAGAGTTCGCCCTCGTCGGGTTCGGGGGCGTGCCCAGGAGCGTCGTGGCCGACAAGGAAGGCGAGGAGCTGGTGGCCGCGCTTGCGGGCGCGAACGAGGCGAAGGGCGACTCGATCCTCAGGGAGTCGTCCCTGTTCGAGTACGCGACCTACGCCACGGGTCGCCAGAACGTCGCCTTCGTGGACGTGAAGCTGACGCTGATCAAGCGGTTCAACCCGATGGTCAGCGTGCCCGAGTGGCTGATGAGCCTCCTGTTCGAGTCGCTCCCCGCGCCCGAGGACAACCTGCACGCCACCTTGTACCCCTTCGACGGGAGGGAGTCCCTGGTGGTGCCCTCCCTGCCAGGCGCCGCCGAGCTGAGGGCGGCCAAGGACGCGAAGAGCGGATACGATAACTTCGTGTGGGCTCTCGTCAACAAGGACCGCATGAAGCAGCTGCGCGAGGAGCGCTACGATGTGTCCATCACCTTCACCAAGGACCACCCGAAGCTGCCGAACTGGCTGACCGTCATGAGCGAGAGCGCCGAGATCACCGAGGCGCTGCTCACGCCCCAGCTGATCGAGGCCGCTAAGGAGGCGGGCGATCAGCTTGACTACCTTATCATCTCTGACCAGCCCACCGAGAAGCCCACTACGTGAGTACCTACCTACCTTACCTACCTGAGCATCAAAAACTCCAAGACGTTCTTCTTGCCTACTACTGCTTGCGATGACCAACTAACAACCAACGCACCGACCGTCCTCCTTGCGTTTCCCACAGCCTCGAGGAGACGACGCCCAAGAAGCGCATCCTCCTCAAGTACCGCCTGCCCAGCGACAACGATTATTCGTCCTTGTTGCCCATCTTCGCGTACTTCGTCCGCCTGCCGGACCAGCTCGTGGCGTCCGCCCGGTTCCGGCCCGAGGTCCTGCGGAAGGTGAAGGCCGTCCGCGACGAGGCGATTCGACAGATCCAGAAGGCCGGAGACGAAGCCCAGGCGGAGGAGCGCGCGGCCGAGCGGGAGAAGGCGAAGAAGGCGAAGCGGGACGCGGAGCTCAACGCGTTGGACGCGAAGGCGCAGAAGAAGTACCTGGAGAAGGAGCGAGAGAAGCAGCAGAGGAAGTCGACGAAGAAGATGACTACTAGGGCTTGAACTCTGAACGTACGGAACGGATGGATGGATGGAGGGAGGGATGAGGATGGGGACGGGGATGGCGATCAGCTGGAGCTGGGAAGTGGGAGGGTGAGGACTGAGTGAACAGAGTACCTGGGTGTAGGTGGGTAGGCGGGTAGATGGGGATGGTGGACGGCGTGATGGCTGTGGTTGGCCTACTACTGGCCGCTCGCACTGCTTGCTCCAGGATAATACCAAAATGTTGGGGGCATAGGTATATAAGGGAGAGGACCGAGATGTATGAATGATTCTTGTCAATTTTTTCGTTATATAATGCTGTTCAAAAGGAAGCCTCGGAGCATTTCCCTCAAATCTGCCTACTTACCTACCTACTTACTGTCCCGGCATTGCAGCATTGCGCCTAAACCCCATCCCTCCCTTCGTTCCCCGCCGCCCTTCAACTCCTCATTCCTGTCTGTCATCTCTCTTGGGTTCCTTCTACTCACTTCTCAGAGACAGACTGCGCCAGAATGTCCTCCACCCTCCTCACCTTGTCTTTGGCAGTCTGCTTCTTATCCGTCCTGCGTTGTGTGTGTCGTCAAGTCACCGTTAAATCTCTCTTATCTTCACTGATGATATCTTCATGGAGAATAGTAATGAGGAAATTACTAGTAGGTGGGAGAGCATGAGGTGATGAAAAATGATCTCTTATCTAAAAACAACTCACCTAGTCCCAACCCTCATAGAGGTCTGAATCCGCTTCGCCCCTCCCTGGTGCACCAGCGCGTGCGCCCGGCCGATCACCTTCATGACCTCGTCCCAGCTGCCCTCGACGGTCGTGCCGGCCGAGTGCATCGTGTACGACAGGCCTGAGGCCTGGAGCAATTTCTGCACCTCGGCGACCTCGTGCGCTACCGAGACCTTGTCGGTGCCGACCTAGAGGGTAGTTAGTAGGAGATGGTTCAGTATGTGGCTTGGAACGGTTCTCATGTGAACAATAGCCGGCGTGGATCGGTAGGCAGGTAGGTAGGTAGGTAGGTAGGTAAGGTAGGCTCGGGGGAGGCGTGGGTAGGTAGGGTCTGGTGGATTTCGTCGGAGCGCGCGTGCTTGACAGATAGCTTGAAGCGAACTCAGGGGCTAACTTAGGCGTAGATGCTAACACTAGTGGGAAGAGTGCCGGGGAGGAAAGGGGACAGGAGGAGATAGGTAGGTTGGCTGTCACGTACAGGGATAAGACAGAAGTCTGCGTAGCAAGACTCTGGGGTTTGGAGTGTGTTGTAGTCCATGATGCTGAAGTTGGATAATATTCACTACTGTCTTTGTAGAGAGACGCTGGATGTCTTGAGAGAGATGATTGAGGTTGTTGTTTATCGGTGAGTGCGCTTATCGAACTGCACAGTAGGTGAGAGCTAGCGTGGCGAATATATACTACAGCGGGGCAAACATATCCCGCGAAGCTTTCACACCGTTCGTCCCAATTCTTCGGGCAGGCGTATCTCTTGTCTTTGCACCGTTCAACGGGACTTGCCCAATGTGAGCGATCACAGACCTCCTAACTATGAGTTATATGAGGGTGTAGGTATGTGTGCTATCATTATTGTTTGGTTGATAAGATTGATCTAACAATTAAATTTAGTTTGTAGCATTCTAAAATGCATCCTGGTTCATGGTGGTTTCGACTGAACTTGAAGCTTTTTATGAAAACCCAGAAAGACCAAAAGACCAACCAGCCCGCCAGCCAGCCAGGCATATGATGATATGATGCAATAGATATCCCTAATAGTTTGTAAATGCCCAAACCCCGTCGCTTTCCCTATGCCCCTCCCTGAACTCCAACCATTAAATTGACATGTGCAATGATAGTCTGTCTCCCTTGCAAACCAGGACTCTAATGAACTCTGAAGGTCTTAGACGTAGTCTCGCCTTCCCATGTCGAAGCTGTTCTGCCTAGACGTGCAGGGGCTGACGTCGTCGCCGGAAGAGCAGCGGCCTGATGTTGACGACCGACCGAAGGTGAGGGTGTAGTTGGCAAACATGGCTTGGTGTTGCAGGTTGAGCTCGGTGAGGGGCCGCTCTGAAGGGTGGATCACCCTCCGTGGGCGGTCAGCCGAGGATGATCCGGACGAAGACTTGGTGGACCGCTTCTTCTTTCGGGCGGGGTCCCGAGGCCTTTGCTCCTGGGATGAGGGCGGGCTGCTGCTGCTGTGGTTGCTTTGCTTTGTCCGCACCGGCAGCGCAGTGCTGTTGAGAGGGTTGGTGGGTGCCGCTAGGCCTCGGACTGGTGAGGTCGTCCTTGAGGAGGAGGAGGAGGACTGCTGTGATGCGTCGCACCCTGAAGAGGAGGTCGAGGACGAGGTAGACGAGGTGGAGGCTCTCCGCATCATGCGGTTCCAGCGGTCTCGGATGGCCATGGTGATGATATGACTTGGCCGAGACGCGTGAAGAGGCTGGAATACGGCAGAGTGCAGTGCAGGTACAGAACAGGGGTAGTGATGAACGAGATCTGGTGATAGATGATGAGGATCTCGATCGTTGTTGGTTCGCCTGTATGTGTCCTATGGAGTATGCGCACCTCTGAAAGAACTCAAGTGTACCTGGCTAGCAAGCACGCGACAGAGAGAGGGGAAGGAAGGAGACAGATGGGACCCCTTTTCTACTTAAGTCCTTCCAGGGATAGCCTCCTCCTCCTCATCCTCCTCGGTAGACCCTTTAAAAAAAACGCCTCAACTGCCCGTCTTCTCCGCAAAACATGGTAATGGGCGGTTGGAAGGGGAAATAACGCCGTCCACCCATAAAACGATAGTCTGGGCCGCCATCGACTTCCATTCCCAGGCATTCGCCATTCGCCCAAGCCCGAAGACAGCCGAACTCCAGCCCGCCTGCCTACCACGCGAGATCGGCGCTGCAGTCCGTCGGTCGGTCGTTGAGTTGTTTTTTTTTTTTTTTTTTTTTCTTCCGCTGTCTGCCGATTTTTCTTCTCTCCGGTCTTTCTGCCTGTCACACCTGCTGGTGAGGGGAAGCGAGGAGGCGTAACACGCATGGGAATGTGGGAATGCGATTCGCTGGATTGAACCATCAAACCTGATCGGCGCCGCCGCCACTGGGTCCGCCTGTCCGGTGGCCAAAAAGCTACTTGATCCTCCTGCACTATCCAGCATTGTGGTGTGGTGCAGCCCTCACAGCCCAATTAAGAAGGTTGGCCGCGTGGATCCTGAAGCGAGCAGCGCGGACTGGGCCAGCTTGGCGGGCCTGTCGCCCACGCCAGGCTAGATTTGGGACCGTTCTAGAAGGCACGGACTTTCAGCGAGTTGGTAGGCAGGTGGGATGCTGCTCACTGCCTGACTGCTCACGCTGATCACCCAGCAGCTTCTCGAATAAGCCCCCTAGCGGTCGCATGCATTCCTGATGGTGTGGTGTGTCGGGCTTGCCGTGTCTGCCGTGCTATTCATTCGGGAAGGACCGTTTCTCGACCGAGTCTTCTGCAAATACTTATTTGTTCTTTTTGATGCTGTGTCTCATTGGGTTCGAGTTCAATCGGGTGCGATTTTGCACTCTGCGATTCCAATCACAGAGACAGGGCACAAGATGCCGGCCTGAGCGTCAGCCTGGTGTGTTCACCTGCCTACACTGGTTTATTATAGGTACACAAACACCGACCTCCCCAAATAGATTTGAGGCTGCGAAACATGAAAACAGAAAGCAATACGCCACACCCTATCTCGAAACACACTCGCCCCCGAACACCCCCGCGCTGCCACAGCCTAAACCTCCCAGGGCAGTGATGCCCCAGACTAAGGCTGCCGCTTCCCGGTCAAGCCCCTCCTCTAGTGGGAGCTCGTCTCCTTCAGCGATGTTTGCCGTCTCCTTAGCAGACGGCTCTGGTAGCGTCGCCAGGGACCTCCTCAGGATCCTCCTGCTTAGCTGCTGTCCGTGGTCGTCCCCGACGCCGCGTGGTCGGCAGGGGCGCGGGCGAAGCTGGAGCCCCCTTGTCTACTGCCGCACCATTCTCAAACTTGCGAGGTCTACCACGTTTTCGCATCGAGCTTGGCGGCGACTCCAGCCCCCTAGGAGCAGCCTCCTCGACTTGGAGTGTCGAGGAAGAGCCGTTTACAGCGGCTTCCTTCTGCACCCCAAAGAACGGCCAGCACGAAACACGGAGCATGTGGCGCGAATCGAACGCTTGAATGGCGACCCAGGCGCCCAGCGAGAGCGCTGAGAGCAGCACGTCCCTCCGCGGCCACGACCGGGTGGTCAGCCGTCGAACCTAGCACCTTGCCGAAGGCCGTGGTGGTCCGCTCCCATGCGGACCTCTCAGCAGTGTCGAAAGGGATGCGGATGCTGTGCCTGTGGTAGTGTGAATCCGGCGCATTGTAGAGCAAGGCGACTAAGGTGGCCTTGCCGTGGAGACAGACGCTGGCGACCGACATGACACGGAACATCTTGGTGTACGCGCTGTACGCATCGTGCGGATGGGGGTGCACCGTTCCCCATGTTTCTGGGACGACGGTCGGCAGCGTGAGGAGGGCGAAGTTCAGAACACGAGAGGCGATGATAGCCCCGCCGAAGAAGGGTGTCCCCGCTACGTAGGGGAGCAGTGAGATAGCCCCCATGTTGAAGGCAAGAATGCCAAGGAAGAGGACGGGCCAAGGACACCAGTTCGCCGGCTTAGGCGGGAACAGTCTGCTCAAGGCCCTCGTGATGGAGGATGACAGCCCGTTCTGATGCTCTTCTGGAAGAAGGGAGGGCGTGAGGAGTAGCACAGCGTAGAACAGGTTCTGTGCATAAGACAGACTAACGAGGTGGGCGAGGCTTAGGTACGCCCAGAGGTAGGGGATCCGCCGGCGAGTGCCCTCGATCACGAGGAGGAGAGACCAGGACGCAGTGGCCAGCTCGATCTGCTGGCCCCACCAAAATCTGCGCGCCTTCTCGACGACGATCTCAAGCGCATCGTAGTAGATCCTCGTATCTGAGAGCCATAGGCCGACCAGACGTAGCCTATCCGTCGCCGGCGGGTATCCTTCATGGCTTCTTCGCTAATGCCGTGTTGGTCCGCCCATACCCCGTACGACAGCCTCACATACGACGAGGCCGAGTAGGCGGATAGGAGTAGGTTAAGTCCAGTGAGGGCCGCAAACGCTGGGGTGAGCCTTGGCCGGCTCTCGAGACGAGCGTGTTGATTGGGCTGGTGACAGGGACAGGTATGAACGATAGAGCCCCCGACAGACGACCGACGTGAGAAGGACCACAGCTGTGACGTGCGATACTGCCACCACGATCGGCACATATCTGAATATGGGTACCTGAAGGTGAGTGAAGTGCCTCTATATCATTAAAACGAGATATCATCAGGCCCTGGGTCGAGGCATCAATGACGTCATGCAGGACAATGGGGCAAATACAACGCGACTCACCGAACTTCGGGCTCGAAAGGAGCGGGCGCCATTCTGGGCTGTGGTTTATGAGGTAAAAACGAATCCGGGACGCGGAACATTCAGGTTTTTGATATGGACATTGTCAATTGTTTACTTGGGACTTCCGAGCTGGACGCCTATCCAACACTAGGTCAACCACCTCAAGGATGTGTTGAGTGCCGGGCAACTAAAGTAAACGCGATTGGCTCGTGCTAATGCCTTGTTGCCTCAGGCTACCGAAAGGCACAAGACTGTTCTTGGCGCGTGCGGGCCGTGCGCCAGGGTCTCTCACGTTTGCCACCATTATGCTTGTAATATAGAAGACAATCGTGCCTGAACTGCCTCCAATTGGCAGTTGTCGCTCCAAGCCCCTGAATTGGTGGTGTACCCGTGGTAAGACGGGGCTTCATCCGGAAATGTCGGGCGCTGCGGACATCCGTGACGCGTTGGTCGGTAATTTGGGCCAGAGCCTCCAGAGTTTGCGGTGAAGGAAACAAGTAGCAGAAAGTCGAGAAAAAGCAGAAGAGAAACAGAGCAGCTCAGCGCACGATCGAGCCTCTATCAGCAGACATTGCAGATAGCTATCGCTTCATCAGTCGAGAGCAAGTGAGCTGGCAGGGACAATTGGCGCTGTGGTCCGACTCTGGACTGAGAATTGCTGAGAATTAGCGGAACGCCGGGTGATTTTTCAAGCGAGATTGATGCAGATCGTCCGCTTTATCTAATCATTTCTATCCGCGGCCGCCGAGAAAAGGAGGCGGCGACGACACCGTTTTTTCTTGCCTTCCATTTAATGACGACTTCACCACTTTCTTGTCCCTCCTTTCGACCCTGGATTTTTTTCTCTTCACCGCTTTTCAGATTTATCACATCCGCTTGTGGAGTGGTGTTTGATCTGCTATTCTTCGTGGACACATTCTGCGCGCGTGCTGGAGATTCTGTTTGCTGCTGTTCGCCCTTGTCGTTTGCTTGTCCCCTCTACGCATCCGGTACCAATTCATCCAGGTTTTGACCTTTCGCAACCTCGCCCGCCCTCCTTCCCGCGCCGGCTCTTCGTTTAACATCGACAACACCGCCACCACCCGTCTCCATCGCCGAGATCGCCGAGAAACAATGGCGACCAACGCAACGACGGTCCTGTCGGACCTACCGCCCCTCCCAGAATACACCTTGTCGCCACAACCGGACATGCTGCCGTTCGTCTCCGACTTCTGGCTCACCCTCTTCCTGCCGCACATCGCGTACTGGGTCGTTTCGCTGGCATTCCACATCATCGACATGTACGAGCTCTTCCCGCAATACCGGATACACACGCCTGAGGAGATTCTGCAGCGGAACCACGCGACGCGGAGTGAGGTCCTCAAGGAGGTGCTCCTCGAGCAGGCCATCCAGATCTCATCGGCCGCCATTCTCACCCTGATGGAGCCCGCGCAAATGGTCGGCAAGGAGGACTATGATGTGGCCGTGTGGGCGACCCGCATCCGCCTGGCCCAGCGCGCCCTGCCGTCGCTGCTTGGCTTCCTCGGCCTCAACGCCGCGGCCATCTCTAAGAGCATGTCTGTGTCGCACCCGCTGCTGGCCGGGGCCCTGGCCGGAGGCCACTACCCCTTCCTCACGCTGGAGATGGACGGCGTTTCTGGCGCCAACCAGACCGTACCCGCTTTTGCTGCCTGGGAGCTTATGATGGCTAAGGCTATCTACTATGCTATCATCCCCTTCATCCAGTTCTGGGGTTCCGTCATCGTCCTCGACACTTGGCAGTACTTCTCGCACCGCCTGATGCACGTCAACCAGTGGATGTACAGTAAGTAGATACCATGAACCCGGACGACCAGGAACGCTTCGGGAACGACTCCTAGAAAACGAATACTAACCGTGAACACCCGAAAACCAGCCCACTGGCACTCCAGGCACCACCGGCTGTACGTCCCCTACGCGTACGGTGCGCTCTACAACCACTGGGTCGAGGGCTTCGTCCTGGACACGGTCGGCCCCGCCATCGCCTACAAGCTTTGCTTCCTCACGCCCCGCATCGGCATGTGCCTCTTCGTCTTCAGCACCATCAAGACGGTCGACGACCACTGCGGCTACGTCCTGCCCTGGGACCCGCTGCAGCGCATCACGAGCAACAACTCGGCCTACCACGACATCCACCACCAGAGCTGGGGCATCAAGTCCAACTACTCGCAGCCCTTCTTCACCATCTGGGACAGCTGGCTGAACACCAAGTACACCGGCGACATCAAGGTGAAGTACGCCAATGCCCGCGAGGCCACGGCGAAGAAGATCGCGGCGGCAAAGAAGGCAGCGGACGCGTCCGCGACTCCAGAAGTAGCCGCTGTTGCGACGACCAAGGAGGAATGAAAACGAAGAATAAGAAGACGACGGATGGAAGGACAGGGGAGAGTTGAAATCCAAAAACAAAAAACTACCAGTTGACACGACAGCTCGCGCATCCTGATCTAATTCTTTACACCTTTTTGGGCAGTCATTCGCTTGTATCTTACACAAATTTTTATTCCCTGTTGTATTCTGGACGGACTTCCCTTCATATTTCCCTCTTGTCGTTTTCATCACCCCCAAGATGGGAAAGGGAGGAGAGAGTGGGGAATGGGATTCATAGACTTGGGCTTGGGACGGTTGGATGCACTTTGCGACGTCGAGTCTTTCCGCTCGCTATCACACACAACACGGGGTGGGCCATTAGGAACGGGGGATAAGGCGTTTTTGTCGGTTGCTGTCGGGGCGTGTCCTCTTTCTCTTCATCCGCCTCCTCCCTAGGCTCCGTGTCTGCTGCCTCGGGAAGGTGTTACTCATCAGGGTCAAGAGGATAAGCTGGGACGGAGTTGTGAAGTGCGGTTGGGCGGTCTATCGTGTGCGATGCGTAACAGCACCGCATACCTAACATCACCAATCTGGCGCGCATTCTGGGTCTGGGATCAGATGGGAAGTTACTGCTCCCCTCAGCTCGCTTCTGATCTCTCTTATCAAGCTCAAGACGGCTAGCAAGATGGCGGCGGGGGATCTCGGGACGGCAAAAACCAAAAGGCCAAACACAGACAGACAGGCTTGCGCGGTATGCATGCATTCCTCGCTGGCGGTGGTTCGGTTTCGGCTGAAAGGAACGCCTTCTACTCGCAGTCCTCCCTGATTCGAACTAAGTAATCGTAATATACCTACCTTTTATGAGGACGACCAATATTTGGGCTTCAACCTGGTGTCGTTTATCAGTCGTACCGGAAAGAAAGATATGCCGGGGCCTGAATCGGATGACGTCTGCTTGTTCAACATCCGAGAGAACGAGGGATTTTGTGTTCCGGAGGAAAGCGAGAGATGTGTCTGGTGGGAGAGAAGACGGGGGAAAACGGGGGACCGGATACTACCAGATAGGCGGTGAACGAACGAGAGGAGAACGGATCACCGGTGGTCTGTTCCTGTCCGCCCATCCTGTACGTCGTCGCCCCGCCCGGGGTCGTTTGTCGGGTTCGGCGATATATCTGGATCATCCGGGTACTTGATAAGTCAGTCAGTCAGTCCGCCGTACCACCAGCACCAACAATAACTGGGAATATCAGACAGATTCGGGGTATTTATTCAGTCCGGGGGGAAGACAAGGCAGAAACAGAGACCAGAGACGGATAGCAAGAAGTTGGACAAACAAGCCACCAACCATACTACTGCGTAGAAACTGGAACAAAATAATGGTACTACAAGTATCACATGAGCAACGAGTGTCACCATCCATCCTCGACGACGAGGACTCACAGAGGGGACTGAGGATTGAGTGAGGATTGAGAACGAGAACTAGACTTCCCTGCCTGCCCCCCACCCGTCTCTGCCCTGTCGTCGACAAATGACACACGCCTCAGGACGCCTCCTCCTCCACCTCCTCGCTCGCGACTCACTCACTCACTTACACAAAGGGAGCGAGCGAGGTGAAATAAAGGAGGCGGGCGGCAACTCGCATATCGCTTCGGCTTCGTGCCTCAACCAACTTTCATCTTTCATGGCAAACAAACCCCACCTCCAACAAGGCTCTCTCTCTTTCGGAGTTCGTTCCTGCTGCTTGTTGTTTTGTCTTTCCTTTTCCTTTTTGTCTCTGTCTCTCCTACTTGCAACAATCGTCGTCGTGGGGTTCGTTCCCCCGACTGCCTTGCCTTGCCTTGATTTCCATCCCTTGCTTCGCGTTGCGCAGACGGCAGGTTTCACAAATTTCCCGATTTATTTTATTTTAAATTTTTTTTATCTTCATCTTTCGCTGACATGGGGATGAGTTGGGCGTATTTTGTATTCCGTACGGATAAATGAGCAAAGGAATGCGACCGGAGGCATATCATCATCGTTCTTGTTCTACTACCCAGTCGTCTTCATCATCACCATCACCAATGAAAGCAAATTTGTCCGACTAGGTCTGGTATGCACAAGCTGCTGCTGCGCCCGTCTGTCGCCGTCCGGCCGTCCGACGTTCGTTTTCCGTCGTCCGCGGCGGCCGCGTGTTCGTGTGTGTGTGTGTGTGTGTAATCAAACTTTTGCTATTGTACTGCAGGGAACTGGCTACTTCTGGGGATCTATTTTCGATCAAAATCCCAGGCCCCCAACAGGGCCTGGGGACGGCTGATTAGGAAAAACGGTTGATTAGGAA